>JBBPBX010012849.1:3501-25197 GCA_038048925.1 Garcialebias charrua | reverse complement strand
TATATATATATATATATATATACTGTATTTATATATATATATATACTAAAATAAACTACTACTTACTACTTGTACTATTCCTACGTTGTGGTTTTTCACTTATCGTGGATCTTCAGGGTACAGATCCCCCGCGATAAACGAGGGACTACTGTATTTAGTTTTAACATCTTATTATTTAGTCATGTGTGTAATTAACAACTACATGGCTACACAGTCCACCAATTTAACTGTTAGCAACAAAAAAGAGGCAATTTTAGTCAACAGATTAATTTTTGTAGGTTTTAATACACATTTTAAGAGCCTGTGTAGTAATTTCTCTGCATTACATTATTTGCCAAGTGACATAAATTACTTTTTTACTTTTTTTTTAACTTTAATTAATTACTCTCTCACTGGTACATTTTCATCTTTAAATCACTTCTTGGTCTTCTGCTGTCATACATCACCACCTACATGTCCCTGCGTGAGTGCAGCTACAGCGTGCACTCTCAGGATATTATTACATGCAGTGTCCCCTCAGTGAGGACTGAACTAGGAAAAAAATGCCTTCTTCTACTCATCTGTTTCCTGGAATGTCTTGCAAAAAGATCTGAAGCTCTCGACCTTGACCTCTCTACGTGTCTTTAAATATCTGTTAAGTTCCTGAAAAAAATGAACGCAGACATGTTCTTGCTTTTAGTTTTTTACATCGTCTTATAACCTAGCTGGTTTTTTGTTCCTTTTTTTAATACCATTTTATTTTCACTTGTTATTCTCAATTTGTACTTATCCCTTATGACTGTCTATTGTTGTCTTTGTTGTCCACCGTTGTCATCATTCTTTGTTAAAGCCAGGTCTCTATTGTAAATGAGTCCCCGAGGCTCAGTGGGGTTAACCTGTATAAATAAAGGTTGAATAAATGTGATGATTCAATATGTTGTTATAGAGTGGCCTGCTTCAGGTGCCAAACACAATAAAATTAAAAAGTAAAAGTTTGTGTCAAGTTTTCTTGTGGAAAAAAAAAAACCTGCTGGAAAACCTTGTGCAGTGTCATCTGGCGTTCGTGAGTTTTTCTTTTCTGGCTCCGGCTTCTGAACGTGGAGTTTGTAATGGTAGCAGACTGTAGTGGGTCTCCTCGCAGTGAGGAGTCATAGTTTTGCAAACAGCAGCAGTCACGCAGGCAGGCAGTCTGTCCAGACCATAAGTATTTGGACAGTTACACAGTCTTTGTACTTGAGACGGTGTGCTTCAGCAAATTAAGTCTAAAATAAATGCTAACAGCATTAAAGGGCAAAGTTTCAGATTTCTCTGAGTGGGTTCACAGCAATGTCAAATACATGTGAGATGAAACAGATACCATACAAAGTGCAAAAGTTATACTTGTATTATTACATGAATACTATGTGGATCTTATTTAATGATTTTGTGCATAAAAGTCTTTGGAAGTATTTTTTATTTTTTTTTTCAGAATAAAAGCAGATCCTGTTCTCATTCTGTTTTTGTTTGTTTTGTAGAAATTGATGCAAAAATGTACAAGTAAAGCCAGAGGATCAAGTGTTTGTACAGGCGTGAGGCAGTGAGACGTGACTTCCTGATGAAACAAAACCCACAACATGGAAATAATAATGGCTGAAACAGCTGAGAGCTTGTTTGAGAAACTTCCCCTTTCAAAAATGCAATTGCTTCTAATTGAACCTGCACAGTTCACATGATAACTGCAGGCTAAAATTTAATATTCCATAGAATTTTCCACCCAAAAAAAAAAAAAAAAGTCAAATAGCCTCTGCAGTTGTTCTAAAATGACAAGCACTGCCCATGTGCAGCCTTGGACAGAGTATGTAGATTACTGCAAACGAGACGGTGGCACACTACCCAGCAATTACCCGAGTAGGATGCTGTAAACACCGACCACAAGTCATCAAATCACATTAACATATGTATAAGTGTTTTCCATACTGTTACTGTGGTCCACCCACAGCTTCTCAAAGCATCAAACCTCGTCTGCAGTCCCTTTCACACTCTCGCTACCTCCCTTAATCTGACAGCATCCGAACGTGTCAGTGTCACGCGTGAATTATCCCACTGGCCCGAAACATTTTGAGATGGAAATCTGTAACCTCGTAACACTATGTATCACTTTCAAGACGGCAAGTCTGAACTGCCTCGAACACATTAACAGACTGGCACACAGAATCTGTGACTTCTGATCAGCTGTTCAGAAGAATCAAGAAAATACTTTTGCCGAATACAGTCCTAGGATTCCTGGAAGGAATGATATCGCCCACTGCCTTTGAAGATAAAACTTTAATTCAAGATGAACAAAATCAAAAAAGGCGTTCAATACAGAACAGCTGGACTTGACTTGAACCTGAGGTGTTCAAGATGAACACCTCAGCCATAACTTGCAAGATGCGTTCATGCTTGGAGTATGTGTTAACTTATGAATGATTCTCAGCTAAAACCACATCACATTTACACGTTTAGGAGCGGCTGTGGCTGAGTGGTTGGAGCAGTCGTCCTCCAATGCAATAGTTGGGGGTTTGATTCCACCAGCAGTCACATGCCGAAGTGTCCCTGGGCAAGATATTGAACCCCTCACTGCCTCTGATGCGTTTCCCATAATTGTATGAATGTGATCTAAAGCACTGATTATCATTTGTAGAGATCTAGTAGAGTGCTGTATGAATGAGTGAATGAGGGCACAGATTGAAGTGTAAAGCACTTTGAGTATCTTGATAAGATAGAAAGACGTTATACAAGTACAGTCCATTTACTATTTACCGGTTCTTCAATATTTGAAACATTTACAGAGTTAAGCCTATTTTTGTATTGGCTAATGTTGATTAACTGTGGTAGCCATTTTGAATTGGGACGACTCTAAAGCTTAACTAGTCGTATATGTTCAAATGATTTTTATTTTGAGTTTCATTAAAATATACCAAACAGAGCATGAGATATTTTGCTAACAAAAAAAAAAAAATGAACAAGGTGGAATCCTGCAGTGAAATCAAAGGTTTTAGGTAAAAATCTTGCAAGTTGTGTAGAGCTCAAAGAATTTGTTGGGAATTACTATAAGCTATCAGTAGGTTAAAGATCCACTGACATGATTTTTCTACTATTCATCAAATTGCTCGAAAAAGATATATTTTATCATTTAAATATGTCCGTTTTTGCAAACAAAATGATAAATCACTTTAATTTTGCTTTAAAAGTGATTTTGAACTTCAAGCCGTGTTTAATCATGGGAAATCCGATTACACGCGAACGCACCATCTGTGACGTAGTGAGAGGCAGAGCTCTGGGCTTGTCACAGTGCGCGTGTGAGCAGCTCGACATGAAGGTAAGTCTGATACAGCATCAGACCTAAATTAGATCCTGTTGTTTCTTGTTCCATCACCCAAACTATTTTCTGCTTCCCAAAATGAAGACAAATAGCTCAAATCTTCACATAGATTGATAAATTTGTCGGGTTTTAAATTGTCCGCTATCTGCACACTACGTCACAGATGGTGCGTTCGCGTGTAATCGGATTTCCCATGATTAAACACGGCTTGAAGTTCAAAATCACTTTTAAAGCAAAATTAAAGTGATTACCGGGTATCATTTTGGATGCAAAAACGAACATATTTAAATGATAAAATATATATATTTTGAGCAATTTGATGAATAGTAGAAAAATCATGTCAGTGAACCTTTAAGTTTTAGCTCAATATCCATGAATTAGCGGAGTTGTAGCTCTTTTTGTGTTTGATAAGGTTACTGAGCAGAGCGGCCATCTTGATTGGGGCTGACTTCAAACGTTAAGTTGAAAATGTCGTAGAAATAATATTTTTGAAGTTTTATTTTCAGTTTGTCCACTGGTTAGTAAAGAAGATTGGAAATACTGTAAATGAACACACACACACGCCTACATGGGACAAAACATGATCGCTCTGCACAAGCCTTTGGTGTGTGTGTGTGGGTGGGTGGCAATAACAAACAACAATGCAACTCAAATTATTAGTGATTCTTTCAGTCATTTTCATCTGTCGCTCCACAAATCCACCTTTTGCTTGGCACGCTAAAATAATTGCTTATGGAGACATGACATCATGTGCAAAAACTGACAGGATTTCTGTAGTATAAATCAGCGCATTTTACAAACCTTTCTAGCTTGCATGAATGATTAATATTGTGTACGCACTGTGGCTCTTTCAGTTGCTTTCACAGACATGTTTGAACGATGCGTTAAAAACATTTACAACATAAACAGCAATAATGAGGTGATGGCTTTGACAAACTGATAAACCTAAGATATGAAGGGTATATATTTCAAAATGGCACTTTCCTTTTCTGTTTTGCCTAGAGTTAATTGTTAGCAATGATCAGGAATACCATTCGGCCCAACATTTTCCCAATATTTCTAATGTCCTACTTAGGAGACAAGCCTGGACCAAAGAGTGTTGGGATGTGGGGACCAATCCTCCCTTGAACGACATTAATTCAGGTCAGTCAGAGGAGAAAAATTGTGTGGAACTGAATGCTGAATGTGGATAATATGCACACCTTAGAGGCCTTTAATAGGCCTTCGGGGAGCACAGCACGAACTCTCCTCATTGATTAGAAATGGTAAATCTGAGCCAATGTGTGTGTGCCCGTTTAAAAACCTCCTCACACTGTAAACTGCTATTCAGCGCATTGTGTATGGTGGTGCTAATTGCAGTAAGCAATAGGGCTGTCAGGACCCAGCGGAGGCATTTAGGTCCTCACACACACATGGTTCATCACTGTCTGAGAGTAGACCTACATTACGAAACACCTGTGTCCCCATTCCAGCCTCCTGCTGCCAGCTATCTGACCCACACCTATATACGATTAAGCTAAATCTTAGCATGCATTGATCACCTGCCATTAAAGGTAAAGGTATTGTTGAGAGAAATTAGTGCAATGTAGAAAGAGACTGAAGTTTTCGGTGCAGCTGTTCACAGCTTATAAATCTCAGAGGGGCTTTTACACTTAAAAGAAATTAGGGCCAATCTTTCCTATTAGGAGCCCATGTGTATGTTCAGATCTTCAGGGAACAATTTGTGGTATCTACTGTAGTATACAATTCAATAAAAAACCAAAGTAGAATCTGGGAACCAGTTGAGCAGATTATGCATTATGTGTTCCTACGGTAATTTTATAAACCTGTACATAAAAACATTTCCCATCAGTGCTCTAAGCAACTACTTACAGAGTTGTTATAAAGACATTTCCTCAAGAACAACTACATTAAGAGGACTGCATTGCAGCTATGAAGATGCACATTTATGCACATGGATGTTTTAACATATCACAGTGTACTGCTCTGTGAACTGGTAGGCTAATGCCAGCATGCTGCATGTAGCCGGTTCCGATATGTCATGCTCGCTGTCTTAGTAAGAAGTTTCCGTGCTGACATTTGCTAATTAGAACAAAGTTAGTAGCTGATTGAAATGTCATTAATGAACCAAGGAACTGAACAAAACTGAACTTTCACCCAAAAATGGTATATATCCGAGTCATCAAAGATATTCTAGTTCTTTCAGGGAAAAACACAAATGTGTGAATCAAATTTCACAAAATTACAATAAAGAGACTGTTCAGATCTAATAACGTTGTCATGTTCTGCAAAGCAGTTATAAGTAGTTAGTACCCTACCCGTCATAGACATAATTCTTATAGAAAACAATAGAAATACAGTAGGAGTAATTTCAGTACCACTTTACAATAAGGTTCCCCTTTTAGATGGCTAATAGTTTATAGATATGTTATTAATTCCTCTACAAACACTTTATAAATCATTAATGATTGTTTATTATTCATTAACTAAGGGTGACAGAGAGATAAAACTGACCAGTTTATTGTCAAATAGTGAGCCAAATCTGTTCACCTGTATATTTCATCTAGATTTGTTATATTAAACATTTCAGACTAAGTTACTACCTTGTACGCACAATAAACATTTGTAAACCAATTTCTTTAGCATATAATATTAGTTGTAGATACTTATAATGCAGTGATAAAGTACAATATTATATGTTAAAGAAATAGGTTTACAAATGCTTATTGTTCTTACAAGGTAGTAACTTAGTCCCCCCAATTATGCGTTCCGGCTCCGGTCCGCTCCGGTCCGACCTCCGCAGCAAATACGCACCCAGCACGGCGGCGGCGAGCAGACGGCAGTCCGTCAAAATAGACCTCGATCCTATTTCTGCCGGACGCCGGAGCAGTGCCGGAGTCAACTTTTAAAGATTACGTCGCACCAACAGGAAAAGGAACGAGCACAACATCCGTATTTACAAAATAAAATCACCACGGGCGGACTAATCCTAGCTCTATACAGATTTATTTGTACAAAAATGCTGTCAAACTATCATTTATGACTACGCCTACAAACGCAATACAAGAAATAAAAAAATAAAAAAAGTATTTTATTCTGAAATGTAATAAATCACTTCCTGTCGCTCAAACCATGTCCTGTCGCTCATTTACGAGAGAAGATCAAGGCAGCAGTCTCTACTGTTGTTCTCCTTCTTCCACCGAATGAATTGTTTTGTTCTGACTTCCTTATTTATCACTTGATTTATCGCGCGATCTCGCAATTCCCGCGCATGCGTCTCGGAGCGGCGCATCCAGGCGGACCGGACCGGAGCGGAGGTAGTGTAAACTGGACTTTGAGACGCTCAGCTGCGACCTGCTGAGTGGGGCGGAGCCGGAACGCATGTAGTGTAAATTCCGGGTTAGTCTATATCTAAATCCAAAAAAGTTAAGTCTGGACATTCCAAAAAAAAAAAAAAAAATGTAGAAACGTTTAGTCTTTCGTCCGAAAGACTTCCTTCTGAGATGTTTAATATAACAACTCTAGATGAAATATATACCTAGGTGGCAGATTTGGTTTTCTAATTGGCAAGAAACTGGTCAGTTTTGTCTCTCTGTCACCCTTAATTTATGCATAATAAGCAGTTATTCATGATTTATAAAGTGTTTATAGAGGAATTGACAACATATCTATAAATCATTTATTAGGCATCTGTAAAGGGAGCCTTGTTGTAAAGTGGTACCTTAATTTCTCACACAGGAGTCAGAACAGTGGTTAGTCAGACTGAGATCTTTTTTTTCCTCCAACCTAAACACATCCATGTAGCACACAAAAGTATGTGTGCTGAGGCTGCTTCTATCAGTCCACCTGATCAGCTCAGACTGAAGTGACTGATGACCACACCATTCAGAGGTCTGCGGTATATAAATCAACAAAACAGGGTGAAATCTAGATGATGACCATGATTTTACATTATTAGAGCTGCCTGGAAAAGGCCAAACGACATCTATGCTGTTGAAAAAGGGACGCCCAGCTAAGCTGATTATGTTTCAGGGCCATGGTGAAAAGTCATGGTGTGAAATCACTGCATGTTTCACTCAAGCAGTTCTTTAAGCTTAAATGGCTTTTAAAGAGACAAGAGACAGCATGGTTTTTTATTTTTTTTTATTTTAAAGAGACGAGCACTGCTCCCCCTTCCCTGTGTGTTGCCCCAAGCTGTCATTCAGCTGTGTGCCGTAGCCGAGGGGAGAATTACCCTAAACCTTTTAGTTGGTTGTACATTTCATCCGATGGAAAACCCAGTCAGTTACTGCTTGTCTACCAGAAGAGCAACACTCATCCCTCTGTTTGAGGCAACACTGTTAATTAATTATTTATTTATTTTTTTGTTTAAAAGAGTTACCAAATGTTATCATGTCAGCAAGTGAACCACCGTATACATCACCTAATGCAAGATAACTATGGAGGCTAACGTCCCAGAAAATGATTTACTAACATCAGTGTATCTACTGATCTCTTGCCTTTAAGCTACTATATTCATAACCATCTGCTCACTACACACTCATGCTCAGGCTGGTGTTTAATATACCGTATTTTCCGGACTATAGGTCGCACCTTTTTGCCTAATTTGCATGCCCTGCGACTTATAGAGGTGAGACTTGTTTATGGATTTTTTCCCATATTTTTAGACCAATTTTTGGCTCAGATATGACCGTTTTTCCATTTTGGCAAAAAGTGGTGCAGTACCACTTTCGGTCAAACTTACAGAACGTAATCACTAGATGGATATTTACAACTGATTAGCTTCATGAGATGTTTGAGATAAAATCAATGTTTTATAGACGTAAATGTGTTGCGGTTAGCTTCGTTGATTTTTCCTTGTACGTTTGAGCAAATAGCTCATAAACCACACAGCAGATTTATTTTTCAAACTTACAGAAAGTAATCACTAGATGTACATTTACAAACTGTAAGCTGTTGGAGTTATTTGAGATAAAATTCAATGGGCCTCATGCACAAACCGTTCGTACGCACAGATATGTGCTTATCCTATGCGTACGAGCGATTAAGGATCATTTGTGGCATCCAACAATGTTTTCGTATCCTAAGATTTTTTTCAGATACGAACAAAATGTACGTGTGGTCTGGACCTGTCGTATATTTTACGAGCAGTCGGTCCGCCGTTATCCAGATGGATTTCCATCACTAATCACTTATATTTCGTTATTTAGAAAATATTCTGAGTTTAAAAAGAATTAAATGCAACGACACAAATTTGTTAAATTAAAAGAAAGCGGCTTCAAACCCCCCCCGCGCCCCACTCGACCACCGTGCGCCCCCGCGCGTGGTGTGGCACACGCCCCCCCACCCCGTGCCAACAGTGGGCACGGGGTCCCCCCGCGCCAGTGTCGGCATGCCCCCCCCACGCCGCGCGACTGTCGAGCAGACACACACACACGCACACACACACACACACACACACACACAGCACCGCAGAGAGAGGGGAGAACAAAGCGAAACCAGCTTATTCATTCGTTTCATGTCATTTTTTATTTAAGCTGCCTGTTGACTGCGGGCGCACTGTCATCTGAGTGTGGATCATCGCGCGTCTTGCAGTAAGTCTGCTCCATCTCGCAGACTGTCCACCTGTCGTGCTGCGGCGAGACGTTTGTTTGAAGCCATTTTCAGATCAAACCATTTATTCTTGATTTCTGATACTGTACGACCCACGGGACACACAGTATGCACTACAATATTAATATGAGGTTAACTGTAGTTTCGAGACATTTTAAAATGCTTCTGTTCAAAAACACATCCGACACTTGCGGGGGGTGGGGGGTAGCGGTGCGCCACGCTCTTCTGAATAAGTGAAACTATAATGTAACACAGTACACTACAATTAGAGATATTTGACCATCCGACACCTGCGGGGGGGGGGTGGGGGGGGGGGGGGTAGCCACAGCGCCACTGAGAGCAGAACTCCGAACGCGTGAAGTTCTCCTTTGAGATTGAATGAATGGACACTTCCTGCTGTCAGAAGGCAGGAAGCGTGGCCTTATATGGTGTTTTGAGGGGTGGAAAGTATGTAAATTACCTTCCCGCGAGCACGCGCAGGTGAGTAGAGCAGGTGGAATTCATCACCTTTAAGCAGCCCGTTTACACGCTTTTCCTGTGGATAGAAGACTTTGTTGGTTCTGACGTGGCATGTTCGTACGAACGCTTCGTACGAACAAAAGTAGTAGAAATTTAGGATAAGAATAAGAACATTTTCGTGCATGAGGGCCAATGTTTTATAGACGTAAATGTGTTGCGGTTAGCTTCGTTGTTTTTCCTTGTACTTTTTCAAAGCGAAAAAATTTAAATCCAGCAGATTTGACCATTACGTGAATTTATTAAGGAACGGTTAAGCTAAGACACGTTTGCTATAATTTTCAGCAGACAAATAATTGTTTTTACTGTGTTAATATTGTGAAAAGTCCTTCCGTGCATGCTTTTGTGGTCGTAATTTTTAGCAGGGCAAATGACGTGCTGACGCATCGCGGTGACGCATAATAGATGCGACTTATATAAAGGTGCGACCTGTTTATATTTTTCCAATTTATTGACAATAATTGGATAAAGCGACTTATATAAAGGTGTGACCTATAGTCCAGAAAATACTGTACTATATTATTTTACATTATTATTGTAAAGCTTAGATTCTTGTATAATGTTTCTTTCTATACTTTATATTTTGCTATTTTTTGGGTGTAACTTAGACCTTGGGTACACTATTTATTATTACCAGGTCTCTCTTGTAAATGAGTCCTCAAGGCTCAATGGGATTAACCAGCCTAAATAAAGGTTGAATTAACTATTTAGTTCCACCTCATGTACCATGTGATGCAAATGAAAAAAAAAAAAAAAACTTTGAACCCTGAAGTAGGCCTGTCACAATAATACATTTTGCTGGGCGATTAATTGACTCAGAAATTATTGTAATAAACGATAATATTGTTTGAAATTTTACAATATATATGTCGTTACTGTCAAATTTAAGAAGAAATGTTTGTTCATTTGTTTTGCATGTAGTGCTTTTTTCAACCACCGGATAGCAGTATAAGACTGTTTGAAATGAAGGATGGATAGTGAGGGAGCGAGCAGTGTGTCTCTTTAAGAAAAATGAGAGGGAGGCCCCTTGACGTGACATTGACCGTCTCTCTTCTGTTCTCAAAATGGTAGTTGCTCGGTGTGGTTTGAGATCTTTAGCATAGCATTTTTCACACAAAGCTTTTAATAAAAATTATTATTATTATTTTTTAAATTAGTAAACAAAGTCTAGATTTCTTTTTGCGGAGAAAAGCTTTTTACACAAAGGCACGGATTTCAACCATGAATTTTGACGCTTTGAGAAAGGGAGGGGTCACTGAAGAGCACCGGAGTTGAGCCTTTTGCCATCCAGTGTCCATTAGAATGAGAGAGACATGAGGAAATGATAAAGACAATGAATGAAAATGAGGTTGATAAATTAAATTTATCATGCGATTAATTGATTTATTGTTTATCGCACCAGGCATACCTTGAAGCTCTCCAGTTTACGTTACAAAAAGGAAAATCTCAAATAAGAAGTGTGGTAACATTGTTACAAACACTTTGGAATTATAAATAAATAATAAATAATTACTAATAATGCAGCCTGTTGCTGCTGGTGTTTTAATGGACACTATTCTTAAACTAATTAATGAATTCATTTATTATACTCAAGGTTACTCAAGGGCGGCCGTGTAGTGGTAATGGCAGTCGTCCCCCGATCGGAAGGTTGGCGGTTCGAATCCCAGTTCCCCACACCATGTGTTGTTGTGTCCTTGGGCAAGACACTTAACCCCAAGTTGCTCCCGGTAGGACTGGAAAGCACCTTGCATAGTGGTCTGCCGCTACCGGTGTATGAATGTGTGTAGCATTTTGAGATTTTCACTAATGAAATGTGCGTTATAAATTGAATTCATTATTATTATTATTATTATCATAGAGTCAAAATGTTATACTAGCCCACAACTACAACCAGCATTACAATCCAAATATCAATTCAACTCTTGGCCAAATTATTTCTCACAGAATGATGAATCTCAGTTCATAAGGTGGAATGATGCAACAAGCAGCCTTAATTTTAGTTGGTAACAAATGTTTTTCAGCTTAGTAAACAACAACAAACTAAACAGTTTGTCTCATGGAAAAGTGTGGAAATTTAAAATTGAGAAACATAGCATTTGCTTCAAATAGAATGAAAATTTGAAGTTTAGGACTTCTGTCTACTACAGGTAAGATACTAACCACTGATGCCCACTCCACAGAACCCCACTTGAGAAAATTCAAACTATCCCTTTAAGCAGTTTGGCCCAACAGACCAGTGGTGCAGTGTATTCTCAGATGTCTTTAGATAAGCCTCGACCTTTAGTTCTGATACTTTACCTCAAAGAAGACAGCCATAGCAGAGATGATGCGTCTTTCCTTGATGGCAGCGCTGAGGCTGTCAAAGTCATCGGAGTTGTAAAGGTAGATCTGCATCTGGGATGGGAAACAGAGCATAAAAACAGCTTGAGGAGTGGACAAGGAGAACCCAACAGTCCTGTCATCAATCACTCGGACGCACTGCTGAGAAGCTGATGAAAAGCCGTTTTGAGGGGCAGAAAAAAAAAAGGTGTATTTATCACTCCTATAAATCTCTCATAATCTGTGTCAAGTCTTTCTTGTGTGCTGCCACTCCTGGAGGGTGCCTAAGAAATACAGCACCCTGTTCCTTAGGGCGAATGTCCTCACAGACGAGACTGTAAGAGGCGAGGGGGAAGAAAATGAGAGGAGCGTTCTCATATTCCCCCCGTACAAAGATCTAACAGAATGGTACGCTTCTAATCATGGTTTACAATTACCTTAAATCACCCGCAACACTGCTTCTGCTTTCACAACAAAGCTCAGGATGTTTGGATATGTAATTTAAAACACATCATACACATAATATATCATATACCTGTCATGGATCTGGCTTAGAAGAAAAAATAAATTCAAAGCAGAAAAACTTTGGTAGCACTGATCAGAATCAGCAAATGATTCTAAAAGTAGCAGAGCTGTCTATCATCTTGCTGTCAGGCTTCTGTAAATTAAATAAATAAATCCTTTAATGTCACTGAACTAAGTTAACAGGCAATCGAAAAAGTCACTGATTTAATTAAAGCGTCTTCCTTTTTTTCATTTTCAAATGACAAATCACAAAGAACCAAAAGCCAGAACAGGCTGCGCTGACAACAGATACTGAATAAATAGGTAAATAAGCATGTAATCAAGGATAAGTCCATTTGTGCAAACCACAGGGCCTAAACCAGGTTCAGAATGACTCAGTCCAAATAATTTAAGTTAATCAGCTTCCCTCAGAGTTCCTTATACTGCTGCCTTTAATGGAACTAATTTGTTGTCTGAGAACTCAGCAAGAAAGAGGCCTGGCCATTCATCACCCTTCAGATGTTATTAACTACATTACCCCATTAAGCTGCCCCCCCACCCCCCACCCTTAAGTTTCATTTACTCACCAAGATTAGCTCATGTGACCTGTTCTTGTTAACAGCATATATTGGAAAACGGGATTTTCAATTAAACCAAATCCATAGAAGTCAATAAAGCAACCTGAATCACTTGATTACACATTTTCTTAATGTATGTGTGCAGAGATATGACAAAGTCTGTGTGTGTGTGTGTGTATGTGTGTGTGGGATGATGAACGCATACGGATAAAGTTGTTGATTTAAAAAAGAACAGGCAGGTGGTCTGAGAAACCTTTAAGCTGCCTGCAAAGCAGAGGGAATTGCTGTCCACATCTTCAGAATTACTCTTTAATCTAAGTTTATTTTATACTAGTCTTTTTTTTTTCCATCTCTTCATTTTTAGCACAAAGTGAGAGTGAAAACAAAAGCCTAAATCCACTCTTCATTCCCGTGTTTCATTTAAACAAGAACGATGAAAAACAAAGTCAGGTTTGGCATGATTTCCCAAGACGGCTAAATGTTGATCCAAGACTAGAAAAAAAAAATAAAAATGCACGTAATAAGTTTTTGCGAGCAGAGATGTTAGATCATATCACAGAAAAGCAAATTTATCTCTCCCGTTTTTAAAATCATGTGCTAGCGCCGGTTAGTTACAAAAATATACAGTTTTTGTGGTTTTCTTACTTGTTTTCTCTTTGTTTTACTTCATCAATATGTGCGTTTCTGAATATGCTGTGAATTCAACATCTACATTTTGTTCTTTGTGTGAGTTTCTTATAGCGCAGCGCTTTCGGCTCCTAGGCTCTACGCAGGTCAAGAGATCAATCTTGACTCATCCAACGCTCGTCTTGTGTTTCCTACTCAACTTTTAGTTATACAACAGCTTTAAGCGCCATCAGTCTTACAGTCGTGCTTATTCATACGGCCTCGGTGCTGCTTGTGCAAACGTCAAAAAAAACAAAAAGTGTGATTTGTAATCCATGTATAATTAATCTAACTTTGGTGACACCCTAATGCGTTATAAGAAAAGATCTCCCTAAGGTACCAGGAGGCAGAGAAAAAATCCACAGTTTCATTTTTCATCACGGCGTTTGAGCGAACAGGTGGTCCATCTATCGATTTCCACACTTCACTCCTATGAAAAAGGCCATGGTTAGATTAATGTCAAGCTCAGGGGCCACAGACCAAACAGTCCACCGGGTTCTTTTCTTCTTTTTTTTTTTTAAAGGGATGTTAAACACAACCGTACAACAAAGCTCGATAATACAACTCACGGAAACTAAATTTGTCTTTGCTCTGTTCAAATGCCCCCTAAATGTGTGTGTTTTCAAAATATTTTGATCAGGTAGGTCCGCCTTTTATTCCCCCTACAGCAAAAAGTAAATACTTTCTATGACTCAAAGCTGAATGTGACTCGTTTATACAGAGAAAATTAAACGGAAACCTGGATAAAAAAACTGCTTCAGTTTAATAGAAGCAAAACATAAAATAGTCTGGGAGCTCAAGCTCCTTGTTCATGCTGTTCAAGTCTTGAACAAACCCCACACTCGACAAAACAAAAGCTAACTTGTGCTGTGAAAGGTCACCCTGCACGCACAGCACAAACATTTATACAGACTTTTACAATGTTCCTGCACGCATCGTGTCAGATTTAATATAATCTCAAATACATCAAATTGTTCCAAGTCGTAAATATGAAAAATGAAAACGGCAAATTTTTACAAGATGGAGCAGTCAAATGGCTAAAGGCTAGATCTTACAAAACCATGTACCCCCCCTTAAGACATTCATCATCTGATTTCACTTCTACCTTCTGGTTTACAGCGTGGAATCATACATCATGCTTGATAAATGCAGTCTGACTTATTGAAAGAATTATTTTTTGAAAAGCACGCCGCCCACTCTGTGTTGTTTCTCTGCTGCACCACAAACATGTACATGGTGTGGTCTTATCGTTCTCCTTGAACGTAAAGTTAGCGGTGACTGGACTTTGATTTTAGGGTCAAAGAAAAAAAGATTCTTCCTTAAGGAAAGGTGAGTGAAGTTGCCAGGAGAGAGTTTTGTTGAGGCTCGATCACACTGCGTGTCACACGAGCCCCATCTGAGCTGCATGTTCCTCGTGTTCACTAAAATCACTCTAGAGCAGTGGTTCTCAAACTGGGGTCCGTGAGCTGGTGCTTAGCAGTCGAAAAAAAAAAAAAAAAATATTACAGGTGGTCCCCGACTTATGAGCGAGTTCGTTCCTCCGAGTATCTCGTAAGGCGAAATCTCGTACGTCGGAACACGAAACACGTGTTCTCGTAAGTCCGGATTTTCGGTCGTAAATTGGAAAATTTATGCTAGCGCTACTATGACTCGTTTTTCATCACAAATGTTCATACTAGTTCATAAACATGCTCAGAAACTTGTTTCCAAACTGTTAGCTAACACACTTTCATCTAAAAACACATAAAAGTGTTGTATTTTTTGTATGTTCTTTACAAATTTACTGCTTGTTCGCCAGCTCGTAAGTCTGGAACCTCGTAAGTAAGAGCGCTCGTAAGTCGGAGACTACCTGTATTATTTTATTTTTTATTTTTTTACAAGTATGTAGATGTTTAATAACCTGTTAAAATTCACCAAAATGCAGGAAATCACAACTACTTTATTCAGATTTTTTGGGGGGGAGGACCCACCCACCCCCGGCCCGTCCAACATTTTTGTTCCGGCATCAATCGGTTTACAAGCAAAGTCCTGTTACTTGGTGTGACTACTGCTGTTCTGATTCTGTTCAGTTTATGTAAAAAGTTTTCTGTAATAATTTGAAGAAGTGGCAACACATTTATTTTGTTCATTATGTGAATAGGTAAAGTTTTAAAATGGTTTTTGATGCTGTTAATTTTCTCAAAACAGTAATTTTTGGAAGTTGAAATTAAATATTTTGTTAATTAAGTGTGCCTTGAATGAAAAATACCCCATGTTTAAAAGTATAAAAATTGTATTACCACTATTAAAGAACAGGTCTGAAGTATTTATGTTACACAAATAGTTCCATTGAATTAAAGAAACAAATTGAAGAAAAATATTTACTAAACATGAGGGTTATGAGGGGGTCCCTGAAACTTTTTCTCCCCAGTAAGGGGTCCCTGAACCCAAAAAGTTTGAGAACCCCTGCTAAGAAGAGGGCAACTCGAGATTTTACTCACTGACCACATACAAAGTAAAATGTAAATTAAACATTCTTTTATTTATTAATTATTAAAAACACATATTTAATTGAAGACAACAAAAAAAACAATGCACACACACAAACAAAAAAATAATAATAAAGAAAGAAAAGTTGTGGCCCGGCCTGTTTACCACTGTGTTGCATCAGTTCTTTTGACAGAACTTTGTAAGATTTTGGGGACTGACTGATGTGGTTTTAAAAGCAAAGTGCTGTTTTTTAACTGTTGCTTTAGATTGCAGCTCAACGGTTCACCCCCTGCTTTTCTGTAGCCGCAGCTTAAAAGAAAATACACTTCTTTTTGTTTTCCAAAGGGCGGCAGGCCTGGATGGCAGAAGGTCGGGAATCCTGACTTTTTCATTACAGAACCACACTGAGCAGTCTTCTAAAAAAAATTTAAAAAAAAAGAACTTTATGAGCCTTATCTGAACAAAAATATGAAATACTGTACAGGTAGTCCCCGACTTACGAGCGCTTCGACATACGAGGTTCCGGACTTACGAGCTCACTAATGAACAGTAAAGTTGTACAGAACATACATAAAATACAGCACTGGTATGTGTTTTTAGATGAAAGTGTGTTAGCTAACAGTTTGTAAACAAGTTTCTGAGCATGTTTATGAACTAGTATGTACGTTTGTGTTGAAAAACTAGTGTTTGTAGTAGCGCTAGCATCAACTTTCCGACTTACGACCGAAAATCCGGAATTATGAGCGACACGTGTTTCGTGTTCCGACATACGAGATTTCGTGTTACGAGCACCTCGTACGAACGGGAAAAATATATTCCTACTTCAAATTACTGATGCCTTCACTGACATGATGGTAAAATCATAATTAAGGCTGGTGTTTGAACTGTGTGCAACTAACAAACCAGCTGATCCCTCTCCTCTGACATGCTGTCAAAAAAATAAAATGCATAAATAATTTTTTATTTTATCCATCAACAGGACACTTTCCAATTTGACTCAAGTTCTTCTAAACTTTCGAAACCCCAGGCCACTTTGGGATGCTTTTAATTTCCTCATTAAAAATAGTTGCAACTGACATTTTTATTTTTCATTTTTATTTCAAACAATACACACATCCTCCAATCTTCTTGGATTATATCACTGGCATCAGATTTAATGTGTTGCTTTTATGTTAATTTCAATGATCTGTAATGGTTCCTTTTTTATTTGTTTTTAATTTTACACAGCGTCCAAGATTTTTTGGAATAAAGTTGGAGCCTTGTGCATGTAAATGAGAGACATTCATTATTGTCTAAAAAAATAAAAAATAAAAAAATAATAAAAAAAAACATTCAGCTGTGTTTGTTTTAGACTGCCAGCACCATTGCTGATAAATTTGCATTCCCTGAATCAGCACACAGTTTTGCTGCCGTTGAGAATGATTAGGCTTCTTCCTCTTTTTGCACAATTTAAAAATGGAACAAATTAGGGAAAAATACGTCTTTTTTATGCATTTTGTAGCATACCTTAGAGTAAAGATAGAATTAATTAGAATAATTAATTCTTTAATGTTTTATATTAAGGAAATCCCATTAGTATTTATTTTTCCAGTGTAAATAAAGTACCGGTACAGATAATAACGTATTAAAAGCAACACCAAAACCCAACATGGAAGTCACTTCATCAGCACTGATAAAGCTTGTAACAGAAGAACATTAGCTCTCACATAAACTACAGCCTACATACATACCGTACTTAAGGTTTAAAAACAATGCTCGGGGTTTAGGGACCTGATTTTTAGAAAATCCATTACAGCGTGATATCTGTACGTTGTCTCACCAGCCGACTGCATGTTACGGTACATTCTGTGGTGCAGTGTTTCCAGTAATGATGTGCTTCAAGGGTTATTGAGACTACTGATCTGAAAAGAAGTGCACCCTGCAGAAAAGATGAGATGAGCTGAGATAAATGGGTCACTCCACACCCTAAATCAGTGTATGTTAATGGTTAAAAAGAGGGTTTTTTGCATGGTTTTATTGTGGTGTAAACATTTTAATAAGTTATGTATATTTATATGCCTCATTTGAGCATGTTTGGTTAAGGGTTGGAATTATACATCTATCTCTAAAGCTGGCTGCATGTTTGAGCCATTTACCGTTTTTCTTTCCGTTTCTGCTTGCCGACTAGTTTTTTTATGCACTCAATTGCAGCATGTGGTGTCCAGGTGTTACAGCTTACTCAGGATGTTTAGACACATTTCCTATACAGCTATAAAAAGACACGGAGCAGACATCGCCATCAAGCATATTTTAGTTGTTTTTTCTCACCGACTATATGAAACCAAAAAATAAAAACTGTAGTTTTTTTTTTGTGCTCCTTTCAAAACGAGTGGTGCTATTTAAGTCATTAAATCTACCCCTTTACAGGTATGTTTTGCTCTTTTTGTTCGTGTAAAATGAAAGATTAGCGTTGGAATCTGTGCTCTTTCACTGCAAAAAGCTTGACGCTCAGACAAAGACATGCCATGCCACAAATCTGCGCCTCACATCTATGAATCATAGAACTGGAGGGCATCATTTTTTGCGTTTTCTATACACAAGAGCTTTATGACTGTATATAATCTGATGCCCTTTAACTCCATGCTGAACACAAAATGATGTGGTAAAAATAAATCTAATTACCCAGCCATTGAGCATCAAAAGCTGTGCCGGTAGAAGAGGCTCCAAAGACGAGGGCCAAGAGACTAAGAGGAGAGCGACTCGAGCTTCGTGTTTGGATTTACCACAGTTTAGCTGCAGTTTCCTGTTGTTACACATTGTTACATTTAAACTAATTATTGAAAGTCCTACATTAAGGAGGATTTAAAAAAAAAAACTAATACTACAGAATATCAAACGCAGGGTATACTTGTTAATTCAATTGTGATAATGAATAGAAGCGCAGCAAATGATAAAAAATGAAAGGCAGTCATAACTTATTCTCTACATGACATTCAAAGAGTGAGATTTGTACTTTAATTCATTACTCCAGAAGAAATCATAACTGAGGGTTCCACATTTTATATTCTCTTCATCTCTTATTAGAGTATTTGATGATTTTTTTGTTGTTGCTTTGCCTTTATTACTCACAATCTGTTCTCTTTTTTCATCCAGCTGCATACTGCAGCTCCAATTAATATTTGCAGGACCATCTCTTTCTCTAAAAGGTTTGTTAATTGTTTGAAGTAGGGATGCACAACATTATCGGCGTGGTATCGGTTTCGAACCATATTAGCGATAATATTGGACATCAGCCACTCTGTCAAAGTAACTCACAGATATAAGAGGTGTGTAAGTCGAATCAGTCAAAAAAAGCATAATGAAAAGGGAAAAAACATCTATAAGTCGCTTTAGAGTATGTGTCACAGCTGACCCATGGGAAACGTAGGCCGAGTGGAAGCGCACGCAGGAGGACTCGTTGTTGCAGTTCTTTGAAACTTAACAAGATTAACACTTAAAAGCAATTATTTGTTTGCTCGACCTTATAGCAAAGGTGTGTCTCAGTTTAACTTTTTCCTTAATGAATGCACTTTAATGGCCAATGTATGGCGGGGGGGGGAGGGTGTGTGTGTGTGGCAGTACAGGAACAACACATAGGCCTACCAATAGTTGTCAAAAGCCTAGAGGGCCCTCTCGTGCCTCTAGCATCTGCAAATGTTAACGTTTACTCTGGTTCATGTCAGTATGAATGAACTTCTAAAGTGTCAGTAAAAAATAGCATTATGAATTTGGGAGAAAAAAAAAACGTATATAAGTTGCGTCAGCGTATAAGTCGCAGGTCTGGCAAATCTATGTAAAAGAACAGTGACTTATATGCCGGAAAATATGGTATTTATTTATATAGTGTTACATCCTTTTCAGCCCCCATTTGGCATCTGCATTTGGTAGCAGACCAAATAGACAAAGACCATGCAGAATAATGTATTTTAATTCCACTGCAGAAAAAGCTATGTAGTCTCTGTAAGTTGGTCTAGGGGAAAAATATTGGTATTGTTATCGGCCAAATAAGTTTTTACATATCGACATACAGTATTGGCCAAAAATCCAATTTCGTGCATCTCTAGTTCAAAGTCTCCAAACCCATCTTGCAATGAAACTTCTGTGACTTTAAACATATATATGTTGTTAATTATATTATCAGGTATATTTATTGTTACTAATTTCTCCAAGTGGTTGTTTTCTATCTAGCAAACTGAAATAAATGTATTAAAACTGCCGACATCTTGTTTTTCTTTTGGCTGCTTCCTTGTGCAACGGTCAACATCAAGCAAATTCACATTTGACAATTTTACACTAGATGCCCTTCTTTATGCAACCTGGGCTTGAACCTGCAGCCCCAGGAAGACAAGACCGCTGCACTGACAACCAAGCTGCCACAGTCACATTAAAGCTGTGGAATAGCATTTTTTAATTAAAGTGAATCTAGAACTTAATAAAAATTAGTAAGAAAATATCAATTAAAAAGGAACTAAGTCATAGAGAATAATTGTTGCATGTTGGATGATCACAGCAGTCAGTTCAGTAAAACAAAACTATTTCAATATTACACTGTATGTATTTTAGATGCTTGTACTTGTTTAAAATCCATCCATTTATTATGTTTATCTGCTTCCTCTTTTCCGGGTCACGGGGGTCACTGGTGCACATGTCCATCCATCACTGTGTGAGAGGCGGGGGACACCCTGGACAGGTCTCCAGTCCATCACAGGGACACATAGAGACAAAGGAGACAAACAACCATTCACTCTCTCACTCACACCTAGGGACAATTTAGAGTTACCAATCAGCCTAACATGCATGTTTTTGATCTGTAGGAGGAAACCGGAGTACCCGGAGAAAACCCACGCATGCGTGGAGAGAACATGCAAACTCCACCCAGAAAGGACCCCAGACCGGGATTTGAACCAGGGCGACCTGCTCGCTGAGAGTGCCATGATCTGTGTTTGTCAACATTGTATATGTATTTTAAACAAGTCTGTTTACATACAGGTAGTCCCCGATTTACGAGCGAGATCCGTTACAACGAGGCGCTCGTAAACCGGAAATCTCGTAATTTGGAACGGCCGCCATGTCTCTCGTAAATCCGGAATTTCGCTCGTAAATTGGAACGGTTTCGCTAGCGCGACTACAAACACTCTATTTTCATCCAAAAACTGCTTATGAGTGCATAAAAATGATCGGAAACGTGTGTCCATATGCTTAGCTAACTAACTGTGGTGAAAAAACACATGAAAACTCAGTATTTTTTGCGTTTTTTCCAAAAATTCGCCAGCTCGTAAGTCTGGAACCTCGTAGATCAGAGCGCTCGTAATTCGGGGACTACCTGTACACAGAAAAACCTGCGTTATTGTTAAATTAGTAACTCTACAATGTCACTCGGTGGGAGTGATTGTCTTGTTTGTCTCTATGTGTCCCGTTGATGGACTTACAACCTGTCCAAGGTGTCTCCCGCCTCTTGCATAGTGACAGCTGGAGATAGACACCAGCTACCTGTGACCCGGAAAAGAAAAAGGAAAGAAAGAAAATGGATGGATGCCTGGAATGACATATAAAATAAAAATTAAATTAAATTCCGTGTACAGTACTGTATTTATATAGAGCCAATTCACAACAGATGTCAGTCATCTCAGGGCACTGAACAGAAACCTTCATATATATAAAATGTATTGACAAGTTAACATTATATATATA
>JBBPBX010012848.1:0-16104 GCA_038048925.1 Garcialebias charrua | reverse complement strand
AAAGTATTTAAATAAACTGAAGTGAATTAAATCTGATGGGATCCAACAGTTTTCCCACCCTAGGTATTGAACAGGTAACTTTATATTCAAACATATCCAAAAAGTAACTAGAAATCTATATAGAAATTAAGTTAACTTGTTTGTCTTTTTGTAAGAAGTCCAAAAACAAATGAAGCAAATCAAAATGGCATTTCTTCGAATGACTGTGTATCTCCCACCATCTTTTTAGATTTTTCTCTGTTACTGCAGAGTAAGTGATGAGGGATGACTCTCAACTACTACCACATCACATTTCAGCTCAAAATCTGCCACATTGACTGAGTTTTAGCAACTTTTAGCAAGTACTGTAATGTTGATTAGAGGAAACTGCCATAATTAGTCAGTTTATTAGTTAACCTCCCAACATTTGTGGAATATTGCTGACACAAAACAAACACATGAAAAATGCTAAACAGCAACATATATATTTAAAAGTCCATAAATAATTTCCTCTTTGTCAGATTTATTGAGCTCCTCTGACAGGTAAAAATGTTGGTAACACTTTACAATAATGTAAACAAAATGTGATTAACTACTAGGGAACGCCTCAGGAACAAATCATCAGCTAATAGAGAGTTAACCAGTACTTACTGGGGAACACACAGCCAAGCGAGACTACTGATTAGTTTCCTTGTAAATGAAGAGGAACTAATCAAGAACTAATGGGTAGTTAACAAGGAAACCAAAGAGGAACGAATCTATGGAAGCGTTTATGGGACGTATTTAAAACTAAAATGGTTTAGCAGGAATGCTTTTTCATTTCAAAGTCAAGCTGCCTTTTTTGAGTCATAAATAAAATTTAAAATGAATAAACCAAACTGCATTTTCATTTTCTTCTTCGAGACTGCTCAATTTGTAACTTAATTAAAATGATAAGTAAAATAACATTTAACATTTAATTTTCAATATATGTCTAAGTAAAAAGTGGCCAAAATTCATTTTGAAATCTCAATTTTGAAAATTAAAATGAAATAGCAGAAATGCTTTTTAATTTCAAAGTCAAGCTGCCTTTTTTGAGTCAGAAATAAAATTAAGATTAAATCATTTTCATTTTCTTATTCAGCACTGTTATATCTCATTGAACTACAGAGCAAACTGCATTTTCATTTTCATCCTGCCCCCCTGCGCTCAAAGTGTGACAATATTCAATCTCAAAAGCAAACCCAGAGTAATTGAGACGAAATTAAAACTAAAATGGTTTAGCAGGAATGCTTTTTCATTTCAAAGTCAAGCTGCCATTTTTTGAGTCATAAATAAAATTTAAAATGAATAAACCAAACTGCATTTTCATTTTCTTCTTCGAGACTGCTCAATTTGTAACTTAATTAAAATGATAAGTAAAATAACATTTAACATTTAATTTTCAATATATGTCTTAGTAAAAAGTGGCCAAAATTCATTTTGAAATGTCAATTTTGAAAATTAAAATGAAATAGCAGAAATGCTTTTTAATTTCAAAGTCAAGCTGCCTTTTTTGAGTCAGAAATAAAATTAAGATTAAATCATTTTCATTTTCTTATTCAGCACTGTTATATCTCATTGAACTACAGAGCAAACTGCATTTTCATTTTCAGCCTGCCTCCCTGCGCTTAAAGTGTGACAATATTCAATCTCAAACTCAAACCACGAGAGTGACGTAATGCGCTTGTCAGACAGCAGAGGGCTTGCGGAGTTTTAGACAGGAGGAGACAGTTTCCTCCTTAACTGAAAGACCTGCTGTGAACTCTTGTCACGGGCATTTTTATTTATATATTATTATTATTTCTATTTATTTACTACTGTAAATAGGCTCTGTTCACAAGTGCCGTAAATCACTTGCGCATTGACCGGAAAGGTAATTTCCAGCTTCCGGTCTAGCCCCGGTCTCTGTGAAAATAGTGCTGTCTGAATGTTTACAAGAGCTGCCCAAGACAATGTTCATCTTATCGTTGATTCCTGGTCCCCTGCTCCGACAAGCAAACGTAACAAGGGATTTAAATTGCATGTCTCAAGTTTTCTGCACAACTACGAGGGTAAGTAACGTTAGTTTGATCGCGTTGTGTTGTTGCTACCTGTTAGCGGCTAACGTTAGCCGCGATCTTTTTTTTGTATACTCACGTTATAGAAACAGATTTTCCACACTTAAACAAAACGGCTCATATTTTGTGATCATTCTACAAACGTGCTGCTCTTCTCAGTTTCATGCAAAAATCAGGAGACAGCTGTGAAGTCGTTGTCAGGGCTCTGTCAGGTCCATGAAGAAAGCTGAAAAACCTCACCATAGGGTGAAGCTAGGATTGTTCAGATGACAGTTTTAAGATTGTTGGTTCAGTAACCCCACGTTCCTGTTGTTAATGTAGATTTAGCTAAGATGGTAATTAAATATTAAATAAAAATAGGATGGAATTGGCTTAAGAAGATGTAAACAGTTGAGTTTGGCCTTGCTAGTCTCCAGTGGGTTATTTGCTGCATGCATTGTTCTTTTAATTTGGTAATTCATGCATATTATTGTAGTTTTACTTTAATCTAAAGAACACACTCACAGCCCTTCTTCTTCTTCTGAAGGCTAGAAGTTACTCTCTGATTTAAGGGGGGTGAACATTTGTGCTCAAAACAGTTTTCAGTTTATTAAAAAATAGACTGTGTGCACCCTTATGTTATGTTTAACTTGTCTTCTAGTTTCCTGGAGGAATACGTCGGAGGACTGGGCAGCAGAGCAGAGGAGTGGAGCGAGGATGTCAGTGTGAGTCAATCTAGTACATTCAGCTACATACTGTATTTACATTCTTGGTCTAATTATTTTGACCTCGTGTGTTTTTATGCAGCTCTCAGAAACTAAAGTCTTCACTCCCAGACTGCTCCTCCTGTTAGCACCCTAGGAAGCAACACCTCCATTGGCCGACTGCCAGGTTTGGGAGCACCTGTACCTCCACCATTCTCCTCCAGCGGGGACATGAAGGTTTCTGAATTTAACACCACCTCTCTGTCGTCACAGTTCAGCCGTAAGTTCATTAGTATCTGTGCAGTCCTGTTTGAATGTATGTGCGTGATATAGATTTAATTATTGTGTGTGTGTTTGCAGGTGACTTTGGCCTGCAGCCAGATCCTTGTGCTGAGCCAGCTGGTTCAGAGACACTCCGGCCCCTCCTTGCCTCTGGCACGTCCATCTCAACAAGCAGCCCCTGCTTCAGCGTCATCTGCGCCCCAACACATCAGCACAGGCTGCTGCTAAATACCTTATCAGTCAAAGCAATTACAAGATTTTTTTTGTAAAATTTTCAGCCCTCATTAATCTGTTTACCTTCTTGGTAGCAGATTCCATAAATCAATAAAAGTTTTATTTTAAAGGTTTTTAGCATATGATTTCTTACCTGTAAAATTTCGACCTTCTATTTCACAATTAAAGTGTTCAAATATTGAAATACAGAGGATATTGTGTTGTTACTGTGGCTAAACAAGACTAACAATAATTTAAAAAAATATCCAATTGAATGGATAATATATCTGTAATTTTCATTTAAGGCATTTGATTGTTAATATGTTTGTTTAACTTTACCCTGTTTTTGACACTATCAAATAAACAAGGTTTTTCAAAGTTGGACCTCTCAAAAAACTTACATAGGTACAATAGGTTAACATTCTCACATAAAATTAATTTAAGATATCCACATACCAAAATACAGTGGTCAATAAAATGTTTAGGTACTGCACTTACAAAAATGTGACATTTATTTTTATTTACCTCCAGAGAAAACAGTACAACATGTTTCCATCAAGAATATCTACTTACAAATGTAAGACAATGTCAATATACGTAAATGACAGCATTTTGTTTTTCTTCAAGACTGTGCCATCAGCTTTTCTATCAAACTTCATATCTCCACTTCCTGACCAAAGAGAAGACTTTACTCTGGAGGAGCAGGGATGAAGGTGTTTGACACCGTAGTTCTGTACAGTCCAGGATAACTTGTGTGTCACTGTAGCGGCCATCAAAATCTTGTGCTGCAGCTCGGGGGCGGCTGCTGGTTATGGTGGGAGTTGGTGAAGACCAGACTCTGTGTGGAAGCAGAGGAAGGTGGTTCTCCTCCTCCAACACCAGGCTTCTGCAGCAAAGAGGCGAGATATATGAATCTTGTGCAGCACAGAGCCTGCAGAACCTATACAGTATTAGTGTAGTGTGTACAGTACAGTATTTACATGTCAGTACACTAACACACAGTGAACTAAAAACTCAATTTAATATACAATAAAATGACAAGTTAAACAGGTAAAATCGATAAAAAATGAAGTAAAATCAAGACTCTGTGGAGAAAACATTACCTTTGCCCAGGTGTGATATGGTTCTCAGCAGCAGGTGCACATGAGGGAGTGAAGACTTTAGTTTCTGAGAGCTGCATAAAAACACACGAGGTCAAAATAATTAGACCAAGAATGTAAATACAGTATGTAGCTGAATGTACTAGATTGACTGACTCACACTGACATCCTCGCTCCACTCCTCTGCTCTGCTGCCCAGTCCTCCGACGTATTCCTCCAGGAAACTAGAAGACAAGTTAAACATAACATAAGGGTGCACACAGTCTATTTTTTAATAAACTGAAAACTGTTTTGAGCACAAATGTTCACCCCCCTTAAATCAGAGAGTAACTTCTAGCCTTCAGAAGAAGAAGAAGGGCTGTGAGTGTGTTCTTTAGATTAAAGTAAAACTACAATAATATGCATGAATTACCAAATTAAAAGAACAATGCATGCAGCAAATAACCCACTGGAGACTAGCAAGGCCAAACTCAACTGTTTACATCTTCTTAAGCCAATTCCATCCTATTTTTATTTAATATTTAATTACCATCTTAGCTAAATCTACATTAACAACAGGAACGTGGGGTTACTGAACCAACAATCTTAAAACTGTCATCTGAACAATCCTAGCTTCACCCTATGGTGAGGTTTTTCAGCTTTCTTCATGGACCTGACAGAGCCCTGACAACGACTTCACAGCTGTCTCCTGATTTTTGCATGAAACTGAGAAGAGCAGCATGTTTGTAGAATGATCACAAAATATGAGCCGTTTTGTTTAAGTGTGGAAAATCTGTTTCTATAACGTGAGTATACAAAAAAAAGATCGCGGCTAACGTTAGCCGCTAACAGGTAGCAACAACACAACGCGATCAAACTAACGTTACTTACCCTCGTAGTTGTGCAGAAAACTTGAGACATGCAATTTAAATCCCTTGTTACGTTTGCTTGTCGGAGCAGGGGACCAGGAATCAACGATAAGATGAACATTGTCTTGGGCAGCTCTTGTAAACATTCAGACAGCACTATTTTCACAGAGACCGGGGCTAGACCGGAAGCTGGAAATTACCTTTCCGGTCAATGCGCAAGTGATTTACGGCACTTGTGAACAGAGCCTATTTACAGTAGTAAATAAATAGAAATAATAATAATATATAAATAAAAATGCCCGTGACAAGAGTTCACAGCAGGTCTTTCAGTTAAGGAGGAAACTGTCTCCTCCTGTCTAAAACTCCGCAAGCCCTCTGCTGTCTGACAAGCGCATTACGTCACTCTCGTGGTTTGAGTTTGAGATTGAATATTGTCACACTTTGAGCGCAGGGAGGCAGGCTGAAAATGAAAATGCAGTTTGCTCTGTAGTTCAATGAGATATAACAGTGCTGAATAAGAAAATGAAAATGATTTAATCTTAATTTTATTTCTGACTCAAAAAAGGCAGCTTGACTTTGAAATTAAAAAGCATTTCTGCTATTTCATTTTAATTTTCAAAATTGACATTTCAAAATGAATTTTGGCCACTTTTTACTAAGACATATATTGAAAATTAAATGTTAAATGTTATTTTACTTATCATTTTAATTAAGTTACAAATTGAGCAGTCTCGAAGAAGAAAATGAAAATGCAGTTTGGTTTATTCATTTTAAATTTTATTTATGACTCAAAAAATGGCAGCTTGACTTTGAAATGAAAAAGCATTCCTGCTAAACCATTTTAGTTTTAATTTCGTCTCAATTACTCTGGGTTTGCTTTTGAGATTGAATATTGTCACACTTTGAGCGCAGGGGGCAGGATGAAAATGAAAATGCAGTTTGCTCTGTAGTTCAATGAGATATAACAGTGCTGAATAAGAAAATGAAAATGATTTAATCTTAATTTTATTTCTGACTCAAAAAAGGCAGCTTGACTTTGAAATTAAAAAGCATTTCTGCTATTTCATTTTAATTTTCAAAATTGAGATTTCAAAATGAATTTTGGCCACTTTTTACTTAGACATATATTGAAAATTAAATGTTAAATGTTATTTTACTTATCATTTTAATTAAGTTACAAATTGAGCAGTCTCGAAGAAGAAAATGAAAATGCAGTTTGGTTTATTCATTTTAAATTTTATTTATGACTCAAAAAAGGCAGCTTGACTTTGAAATGAAAAAGCATTCCTGCTAAACCATTTTAGTTTTAAATACGTCCCATAAACGCTTCCATACGAATCAGGAGCTAATGGATTGTTAACCAGTACTTACTGGGGAACACATAGCCAAGCCTTACTAGGGGACTACTGGTTTGTTACCACAGAAACAGAGGAGAAATTCTCCATATGGCTTCTGAATAAACCCTGCACTAGTGAGGTCACAGCTCGTAATTGTCAAAAACCTGCTAGTGATTACTGATTTTATTGGATTTTGTTTTTTTGTATACCTATTGGTTAACTACCCATTAGCTCCTGAATCATTCCTTGGCAACTACCAATTAGTTCTTGATTAGTTCCTCTTCGTTTACAAGGTAACGAACCAGTAGTCCACTAATATGGCTTGGCTGCCTGTTCCCCAGTAAGTACTGGTTAACTACCCATTAGTTCTTGATTACTTGTAGTTCCTCTTCATTTACAAGAAAACCAACCAGTAGTCCCCTAATAAGGCTTGACTGTGTGTTCCCCAGTAAGTACTGGTTAACTACCGGTACCCATCAGCTCCTGATTCGTTCCTGAGGCATTCCCTAGGCTAGTAGTTAAGCAAATGTTGTGTACCTTATTGTAAAGTGTTACACAGAAATTTTCAATTAAAACCACAAATATTTACGAGCATGACCACCCAGGCTGCTTTTAGGTCGTTAACTATTCGTGGCACTCCGCAAAAAGATAATTAGCTGAACGCAAAATAATGAAAATGCACACGATTACCGGTTAATTGAAGTTTCTCACGCAGCCCAGATCTTCCATTAAGAGTTTATTAAAAAAAACTTCTAATAATCCGTCAAGCCTGTGAAGCTCGTTAGGTCAAGGCTCATTTTTTTGGAGGGCTGGAACTATTCTGCTTTCTGGCTACTACTAAAAGCTGCAGAAATATGTGCTGAGGAATGACCTCATGTTGTGTGGTGTCTTTAATCCACCGAAAAGCTGAGGCTCCACAACATGTTGACACATCACATTACTAAGATTGAAGAATCTTCACTAAATCCAACGTCCTGCAGCCATTTGAATCCTACTTTCTTTTGTTTATGTAAAAACGTTAAGCCCTAATAGGTGTCAAACTAAACAATTTGGAGCGTTTCTGCAGCAGAGCAGATCTCTAAAGACCCTGAAATGTGGAGGCATTCCATGAACCGGCGCCAAATCCTGTCAAGATGCTGCGCAGGGCATTTATTTTAACAAGCTAAAGCCAGAGTTATTCCTCCCAGGTGGATCTTCTGGAGTTTTCATTCCTTCTTCTGCGTGCACGAGGAACGCTGTCAGATATCATCTGCAGCTGGGATGTCCATTGAAACATATGTTCTTTGTTTACATGTTCCTCTCAATCACCCCATGTCTCAAACAGTAGCTTCTAGTTTTTTTTCCCCCTCCTCCAAGAATTTCAACAAAATGAAGAAAAAGAGCAACCGTTCCAGTCTCAGCACGGCAGTTTAAGATCTATGCATTTAAAAACAAATCTAATCAATGTAATTGGGATGCCCAACTGGGGACAGATGGCCTACCTTTGACTGCTGCCGCTGCTGCAGAGGGCGACGCTTTACAGCAGCTCTGGAGAAACTTTGGCTTTTATCAGCAGGTGGGTGGAGCAGAATGAGCCGAGCGAGGAGAAGCACCACATCTGTACATGGGAGAGAAGGGAAAACAAGATTTTTTTTTTTGCGAGGGGAGAAACCGCCGTCGGAACTTTGTGTTTGCTACATTCGGAGGCTGCGCCGGAGAGAAGCGAGAGGAAAAGAGGAAACCCAAACAGCTGCGTGACTATTTATCAGGCACGAGGAAGATTCCCGTTTGACTTGGAGCTCTCTGTGCATTCTTCACATCCAGAAAGATTTAAAGTCTCGCTCTGGTTAGCCAGAGTTTGCTGAGGTCAGACTCAAGCTGAGAGGGAGGGTTCCTGCGGCGGTTACAGTCCATAAAACCGGTTCACCGGAGTCCAACAGGAAGCGGTTCAGACCCTCGCAGCCACAGGACCTGGGCACCTTGCAGTCATTGAGTCGACCATGAACTCCTCTGTAGAGTCAAAACAGCAACGCACCTGGAGAAAAATACAGGGAACCCTCGACTTAAGAACGAGTTCCGGACCTTCGGACCGTTCGTAGACGTAAGTCGGAGCTCAGAACACGTGTTGTTTGTAAGTCCGGATTTCGTCTGTAAGTCGAAACTCAGAGCACATGGCCGATTACAGGTAGTCCCCGACTTACGAGCGCTCTGACCTACGAGGTTCCGGACTTACGAGCTGGCGAATTTTTGGAAAAAACGCAAAAAATACAGAGTTTTTCTGTGATTTTTCACCACAGTTCGTTAGCTAAACATGTGGACACACGTTTCCGATCATTTTTATGCACTCGTAAGCAGTTTTTCGATGAAAAACGAGTGTTTGTAGTCGCGCTAGCAAAACCGTTCCAACTTACGAGCGAAATTCCGGACTTACGAGACACGTGGCGGCCGTTCCAAGTTACGAATTTTCGCTTTACGAGCGCCTCGGAGGAACGGAACTCGCTCGTAAGTCGGGGACTACCTGTACATGGCCGTTTTTAAGTCCGGGTTTCGTCTGTAAGTCGAAACTCAGAGCACATGGCCGATCACATGGCCGTTCTTAAGTCCGGATTTCGTCTGTAAGTCGAAACTTAGATCACATGGCCCGAGCACATGGCCGTTAGGAGCGCGTTCATAAGTCCGAGTTGCCGTAGGTCGAGGGCGACGTAAGTCGAGGGTTCCCTGTACATTCAAACACCCCATACCCAGTGTATAGCATGGCGGTGGAGGGCTGATGGTTTGGGCTCTGTGCTGGCAAAACTGGGACTTCCACACTCCACCTGCATGTGGGTAAAAAATTTCCTGTCCAGCTACAGTCAGAAGGTTCAAATGGGCCATCAAACACATCAGCACCGGAGCCCCTCAGGGCTGTATGCTGAGTCCCCTGCTGTATGCCCTCTACACACTGCACCCCAGCTATTTTGATGCAACACCATCAAATTTGTAGATGACACCACATTGATGGGGCTTATCAATGGTGGGGATGAGTCTGCCTAGAAGGACGAGGTGGAACAACTGACTGCTTGGTACAGAGGGAACAATCTGCTCCTCAACACCTTAAAGAGGGACTAAACTCAAAATTAACTTTTTTTTTTAGCTGATAATCTCTCTAGAATGTGTCTAAAATGTTGTATAGCACTATGTCTGTGTTAATCTTCATATATTTGCGCCTACATGTATTAGTTTAAATCGGCAATATTTGGTCTAAAAACGTGTTTACAGTAATCCTATGGGTTGAACAGAGGAATTGCACATTCATTTTCTTATTGGTAAAGGACTGTTCACTCTGACGTGTCTTGTACACTTTGACGTCACAAAAGTGGTTCAAGCAGAGCCAATCCCCTGCAGAGATGAGAAGGTCCTCGCTGCAGTTCATACCTTATATGGAAGTGGTACATTGCACTCCGGAAAAGCTCTGCAACAAAGCATATTATAGTTTTCGGAATGGCACTAGTTATTTGTACATTTTAACTTAAGTATTGTAAGAATACTTTCCACTTCATCGAAACTATTTGGTTGTATTTGTTTTGTTATTGTGCGATGGACGAGTAATGCATGAATGCCAAGATGGGGCAGTGGTGTAGGAGCGGGGTTTGGGATCCGTCAGACCCACGTTCGATCCCCGGTCATGGCATACCTTGTACTGTATTATTTTCATTTTTTTTAAAAGCCTTTTGTTTTGGATAGATCGGGTGAGAATAGATAAATACATCTACATAATTATTCGTTGTTGTTGCTTGTTGTAGTTGTTTGCTAGAGTTTTAGTTTGTTGCTAGAGGGGGCGTGAACGCAGCACAACCACCCACCTCCTCCCCTCCTTGTCTCTCGACACTCCCATTTTCATGAGGTTTTTGAATCTGGTCTGGAGGCGGAGCTACCGTTTCACAGTGGGTTGAGTCCCTCTTTTAAACCTAAGTAACTGATCATCGACTTCATGAAAAAAAAAAGACCTCTGATTATAAGCGCAGACAGTGTGGAGAGAGTAGCTGACAGTTTCCTGGGAGTCCATATTGAGGGGAATCTGACCTGGAGCGTGATCACCTCTGAGTTGCAGGAAAAGGCCCAGCAGAGACTGTGGCTGTGTCTCAATTCAGGGGCTGCATCCTCATGAGTGCGCATTTGTCGGCCGCATACGTCATTGCCCCGCGCGGAGGACTGTCCCAATTCGAAGACTCCTCCTCATGCGGCCGAGGAATGCGGCCTACTTCCTGCCGAAATCGAAGGATGCATTCGTGAATCCTTCCAGACGGAGGCTATCCCAGAATTCATAGCGCCAGCAGAGATTTCGCGGGGGGGGTGGGACTTTCTGCGTGCAGAGTCGGGCTGCTGTGTGTTGTTGAGTCATCAGCTCGTTTTAAAAACAACCTCAGCGCGAATATTCATTGAACCTTTGTTTATTTAGTCATCTCAAACAACCTCAGCTCGAATATATCTCATTAAAATTTAACTTCAGAAACGACAAAAAAAATTGTGTTAGCTGAAGAACTGATTACAAATCAGATTATTTTACACGTGCGTAGCAAGGATATTCTGAGGGGCAATCTTTTAAAACCCAGAGTGGACCAGTGAGAAGCAAGCTGTCGAGTAGCTCAACTGGTTAAACAACCTGCGGTTGGCGCAGAGATACTTTTCTCGAAGCTGGTTCGAATCTCACTCGGTACGGTTAAAACTTATTTTACGTTTGTCTTTTATTGGATAAAAAAAAGAAGGAGTTTCACAAACTCCTTCCTTTTAATCTCAGTCCTCATTTTTTTATCCAATAAAAGACAAACGTAAAATAAGTTTTAACCGTACCGAGTGAGATTCGAACCAGCTTCGAGAAAAGTATCTCTGCACCAATCGCAGGTTGATTAACCAGTTGAGCTACTCGACAGCTTGCATTTTGTAGGTCCACTCTGGGTTTTAACAGATCGCCCCTTATAAGCTGATTTGTAATCAGTTCTTAACAAACAGTAAGCTCAGAAATACTAATATATATACATGTATTCAGATAAATAATATATTTTAGCGGCGTCCCTTCTCTTTCCACACACACCAAGCGGCACACAAGAACTTCCCACCCACTTCAAGAGAACGCCCCACCCACTTCAATGCCGGCAAACCTGAAGGCTAGACCGTCCCATTTCAGCAGTTTCGCTCAGCCCACCCGGTCTTGTGAGTGCGTGGCCTACTCGGCCCAGCTAGGCTGGGTCCTCATGAGGATGCAGCCCCTGAATTGAGACACAGCCACAACTTCCTGAGAGTGTTCAGGAGGAACATCACCCAGAGACTGTTGGTGTCTTTATACCGATGCTCCATAGAGAGCACCTTAACATATTGCATTAATGTGTGGTATATTAGCTGCACAGTGGCTCAGAGGGAAGCACGTCAGAGAATTACCAACACAGCCCAGAAGATTGTGGTCTGCCTCTTCTCTCACTGGAAGATCTATACCAGGGGTGTCAAACTCATTTTGATCTGGGGGCCGCATTCAGCTTAATCTGATCTCAAGTGTGCCAGACCAGTAAACTCATTCCAAAATTACATAGAACGAACAGTAAGTCCACTTTTTTTCATTGTATTAATGCAAAGAAGAAATAAATTATAAAAATCTTTACGTTAAATTAATTGTCCTTTTACACTTTTACTCAGTTCAACATTTATTTAAGACTTAAAACACGTTAAAAAAACGGATCACACGTGATTGCCCAACGTTGTAAAACATCTAGTCAACAAACAGTTTTATAGGAAGAAGTCCATTTTTCTTGAAAAATCCGACACTCTGTGTCCACCTTTCTCTTTTTTGACAAGGACATTCCACTAATGAGGCTGTCCGACTGTCCGTTCCAAGATAAAAAAGCGGGTAAAGCCGTAGATATTATATATATAAACACGGGTAAAGCGATTGAACTGACTGAAACACAGTGCCTCTGGGTCTGGCACTGTTTTTGAGTAGGACAACATAGGAACTGACTAAACCACAGTGCCTCTAGCGGACAACATAGGAACTGCAGATTTTTTAGAAAATAATGTTTATTCTTTTTCTTTTTATAATTCAGATTTATCCTCGGGCCGACTAAACCCCCTGGCGGGCCGGTTCCGGCCGTATGTTTGACACCCCTGATCTATACAGTTCCCGTTGCATAAGAAAAACCCGCAACATCTGACAGGACACGTCTCACCCTGGACATGACCTGTTTGAACTGTTATCTAGGATTGGGTCAAAGGAGACAAAACATGTGGAGCTCAGGTGACTTTAAAGTTTTAAACTTGTTTTCAGTAAACACAATCACCCAAAACAGAACAGGGAATTGGGAGCCCCGGCAAAAAAAATAAAACAAGGAGAAGCATTGAACCATCCAGCAGCTGAAGGTCAGACTTGGGCCGCTCCCCTCACCCTGTGATCCAGTAGCTGCCCTATAAACCAGAACACAGGACTACCGGTATCTCCCAGACCCAGTTATCAATAACTAACAAATGTGACAATCTACAGGCTGACATCTGTAAGGAAGGGAGCAGGAACGAGTTTAGAGATGAAGAGCAGAACCAGCAACCACCAGACATCACACCAAAGCCTCCACCGAGAACACATCACAGACTTGAATTCAGAAAAGTAACACGAGGGGCAAGTAATGGGCTCCTTGCAGGCATTGAGTGGACCATGAGCTCCTCTGTAGACCAAAGGAGTCTGATGTCCAACCACTGAAGCTTGGAAAAAACTGGCCACTGCACTAAAACCATAGATATACGGTAGGATCTGATGCCGTATATCTCCGTATCCTTCACATATACGTACAATTTCGGTTTCGGATATTCCCGTAAATGGACCGCAATGATCCTTAAAAAATTCAACAGAACATTAATCGAACTCCAAAATCTGAACTTGACTGAAATTCATAGGTGGGACTTTCAGAGAGCTGAGCAGAATCAATGAACCGAAGCACCACTGGAAAAGAAAAAAGAGTGGGCCAAATATGCTCTATACCCTCGAGGGCCATTATCCTGCATGTTTGACTTGTTTCTCTGCTCCAACACACCTGACTTGAATCAGTGCGATTAATGGGCTTTTGCAGAACATGAAGAGGTAATTAAACCATTGAATCAGCTGTGTTTACCCAGTGCTGTCCAATTAAAGGTTGGCTTTAATATTCATCCACAAAACTGGTCTAAATCCCAACAGCAGCATGATTCATCACATATGTCAAACTTAAGAGCCGCGGGTCAAGTCTTCCACCCCCCCAAAAATGATAATTTAAATGTAAAATATTGTATCTTTTCTTTTTTTCTTCTTAAAAAATACTGATAAATACATAATTTAGAGTTATCTTGCCAATGGGCTTACTTTGAAGCCAGAAAGATGGCTGGATCATTCTGTCATTGTTGATTCTGATGTGGAAAAAGCAACAGATCGTCAAACGAGACACGTCAAATTTGTTTCTTGTAGTGTAAAGCGCTTTGAGTAACTTGATATGATAGAAAAGCGTTATAGAAGTACAGTCCCTTTACCATTTACCATCTTCAAGTTCAAGTATCTTTATTATCATTTGCATCTTATGTGGTGCATGAGGTGGAACGGAATTGTGTACTCAAGGTCCAAGTTATACCCAAAAAATAGCAAAAATTCAAATTCAAAAATGCTTTAATAATCCCAAAGGGAAATTAACTGTTGTTGTAACTCATTATCCTCGTTTCATTACGAGATGTTATAGATGTTGATGGTTGTAGGCAGGAAGGACCTCTTGTAAAGGTCCGCCTCACATAGAAACTGGCCGCAGATACCGTCCGAACCATCCACCCAGACTCATCTGGCCTCTCAGTTTCCCTGAGCTGCAGGACCACCCAAATAATGGGCTGATCTCCTCCCAGAGCAATGGCCACTCCTCCTCAGCAGCCTGCTGAGTTCCTTGTCGCTGTAGATAGCCATGCAGCTGCAGGTGTCAGGGGACGATCTTGGTCCTTCTGCTGTCACGAGCCGTGTTTCCTGCCAGTTCCAGCTTCTCCGTGGTCAGGCACTCGAGCACAGCGGGCATGTAGACGGGAATGCATCTACGGCGCCTCCTTTTCAACTTGTGAGATTTGGAGCTGTAGTTGAGGTATTATTTGAGCTTTTGAGATGTTGATCAGCTGCTCCTGGTTGTAAAAACAAAACAAAACACTGTGTTGTTTTGGTTAGACACATCATAGCAAATGTTCAAAAGTAAAAAATAAAAAGTGTAAAAATCCTTCCAATTTTACAGCAGAGGAAAACAAAACAGCGGAAACAACCATTAAAAAAAAAAAAAAAAAAACGAACAAGCATGATTTACATCCAGAAAAAGAGGAATTACCGGTAAAGTTTCCAAAAGTAAAATCTCAGACTGAATGTAACAGAGATACTCCAACATGCAGCCAAAGTGGTGCAATATATATATAAATAAAATGTTAAATGAAGCAGTACATAAGGATCTAAACAATACAGTAAACGATCAAAGATACACACTAAACACTAATAATGTAAAACAATATGGTGTATTAAACAGCAGCCCGAACATGAGTCTGTAGTGAGTAGACGGGTATGAATGAATACAGTAGCATGAGATCAGCAGCATGAGATAATCAGCAGCACAGATAGATCACGCATCACCAACTAAAGTGGCATTACTGTGATTTTATTTTTTATTTATCTTGTTGATGGACATGCAACCAAGAAATGATACCGGGTATCTGACTCGAGCTAATGGATCAGCTGAAAGTGGCTCGGACAAAGTTTTTCGACACCCCTACATTAGAGGCGCGGCCTTTGTTTGAATACTTTCACTGTGTGTCAAAGCAGAACCAGAGGACGGCTAAACGCTAACTTAAATCCAACAAGCGACTCCTTTCACATCTGATTGTGGTGCTATTTTAAGTTCTCCGGCATGTTCTCATCCGGGAGTTGCTTTTAGAGAAAACACTTTGGGCTCCCCGCTGATTTTCACGGTCAGCTTTCTTTTCAGCTGGTCTCGCTCAGCCAATCTGTGCTTGTTAAAGTAATTTGAAATGCAAATAGTCCTGACTTCACCAACTGTTCGCCTCACACACCTCTATAACTACTTTATTTTGTCATTTAACAGCTGAAGCTATTCATTTATTTTGCCAGCAGAGAGTCGACGGCTTGGAAAAACTGACCTCATGCAGAATTCCTGTACAGATAGTTTTATTTAAAGCCCGACACGCAGGTCTGGAGGCCAGCGTGGAAAGCTCTTTACGCCATGTTTAAACCAACACGGTCCAATAGAGAGGTTCTGAACTACTATTTCAGGCTCTTTGTTGTCTAATACACCAGACGTTTTACCGATAATGCCACTGACATGAAAGCCAGCTTGGCTTTAGACACATAATTCCACATTGGAGTAATAAACCAAATACAGTATTTGCATCCCGGTAAATAGTGTAAATATTTTCATCCCGGTAAATTGTGTGGATGAACATAACTAGGACGGTTTGTTGGACATTTAATTGTAGTTTAATGAATTTTCTCTAATAGTCCTTTAAGATTTTTTTGAAGGACTTTGACATTCTCCTCAGATTTTTTTTTCTCCAGAACAGCTGATTTCAGTAACTTACCGTAT
>JBBPBX010012847.1:41841-53368 GCA_038048925.1 Garcialebias charrua | reverse complement strand
GCGTTCATTTATTAAGGAAAAGTTCAGCTCAGACACATACATGTATTTGCTATAATTTTTATCAAACAAACAATTGTTTTTAAGTGTTAATCTTCTTAAAAGCCTTGCTGTGCGCTCCTGTGGCAGACATTTGCAGCAGAGCTAAACGTAGGTGCGACCTATCTAGGGGTTTTTCCAATCTATTGGTGATAATTGGACAATGCGACCTATACACCAGAAAATACGGTATTTGGAATCATATGTAATATTCATAGTTGTGCTCAGGCTGTGAATGACTCTCAGCTACTACCAAACCAGATGCTTTTTATGCTTTCTGAAGTTGGTTGGCTTCTAAAAGTTCATCAGTTGTAGATGAGCATCTGATGATGATTTCCTATCAATTTCATTAAAATCCATACTCTGGTTCATGAGATATTTTGCTAACAGACACAGCTGCCTCTACGTGAAATGGTTCAACAAAGATCTTTCAGTCTGTCCGTGCTCAGAGTTTGTGTTGGGGATCACTCTCAGTGAACCATGGCTCATGCAGCCATTCCTGTTTGTTTTTAGAGCCTGTTACTTGCGGCGGCCATGTTGAATCAGGTTGATTGATCGTCTTCACCTTCACGGTTGATGATCAATGAGTTCACAACAAGCCGTGAAAACAGCGTGAAGCAGAGCCGCCTGCGGGGAGGATTCCTTCAGCTCTCGGTTTTACGGGAACCTCTGCTGTTTCCTGGGATTGTTGCGATCGCTGCTCATGCATTTCCTCAGTCCTGTGGGAGCACGTGCACAGACACAATGTAAAAACAGGCCGTTAGGCTTCACGACAGCAGTTTGACGTGTCACAAAGTGTTTTTATTTGACGTCACAGACAGGACGTATTAGTGTCTGTAGTCGGACGTAAACTGTCTCTTGTTCGCTCAGAATGCTGGTGACGATTCTCAGTCGTCCAGGACATGATAAAATCAAAAAAGGCGTTCAATACAGAACAACTGGACTTTATTTGTAACAGAAAGACGTTTCGCTTCTCATCCGAGGAGCTTTATCAATTCAGTGAGCAGACTGTGAGAGGGAGAAGTTGTAACCAGGATAAGCCATTGACACGCACCAACATATGTAAATTGGAAGCTAACACCCACACATACTTGGGATAACACTCAGTTCGCTCAGAACTTCTGATCTGTTCCAGATACAGTAGTTCAACAAAACTTCATGAGACGCGTCACCTCCTTACATGGTCTGCTCTTTCTGGATTTCTCCTCGGCCTTCAGCACCATCATCCCACAGACCCTGGTGCAGAAGCTCTCCTTTCTTGGACTGAGTCTCACACTGGGGAACTGGATTCTGCACTTCTTGACCAACAGACCTCAGACTCAAAGTCAAAGTCAAATTTATTGTCAGAACTGCAATATGTACAGGACATACACAGGACTGAAATTGCGTTTCTCTCAGTCCCTTGGTGCAACAGTAACCATCTAAACACTAAAACATTTAATAAACATAAGCATAAAATAGTAAAAGTGTAACACTGTCCTGAGTTTTTTCATAATAGTATAAAAGTATGAAAATTTACACCAACACTGAAACACCAAACACCCCTGAAACACCAAACACCCAATGAACATAAGCATAAAATGAAATAATAAAAGTGTAATACTGTCCTGAGTTTTTGCATAGTATAAAAAGTATAAAAAGTATATCTATAAAATAAACTGAAGGTTCTAGCATTGACATTTGCAAAGAGTGGCACAGCAGCATATAAGTTAATGTACACAGTATATGTATGAGGTAGTTTATGTTGGTATAGAGGCAAAGTGGCATATGCAGTGAGGCACATAAGGCACATTTTGCATCCTTAGATAAGGCTAGTCAGAGAATGCTGTATTAGCCTGGTTTAAACCAGACCCTTGTCCTTCACTTCGCTTCGTACTAGGGTCTGGACTTTTCCCATTGAAAAACGTTTCTTGCTGGAGGCGTGGCCTCTGCTGAGGAACAAAACCATTGGATATTTTGAACAGGGAAAGCATTCTGCTCCCTCCCCTCAGAGCCACCCCCCGTGCTCTGGTGAACTTGACTGACAGCTGCTCCGCCTCTTGCAGCGTTTCTCTCGCTGCGCAAACTCAGTGTTTATATGTTATAAAACGTTTTAATACAATAAAATCAAACCATGGATCGCTGGTCCAGCTCACCAAAAGACCAGAAAATCTGCAGGGACTCGGTCAGCAACTAAAACCCGAGTTTAATTCTCGTGACAACCTGAGGCATTTCCGTGTTCATTTTACTCAGCAGGAGGGTGGAGGAGAAGGAGGACGAGGGAGCGATTACTTGACTTTTGGGAGAAAAAAAACAAAAGAAAACTCCAGATAAGGGATTAAGCAGGGGAAATTAATAAATTTGTGTCACATATAAAACAGTTCTGCATCGCTTTGCATCGCTTTGAATGATGCCGTGCTCTGGTGAACTTGACTGACAGCTGCTCCGCCTCTTGCAGCGTTTCTCTCGCTGCGCAAATTCTGTGTTTATATGTTATAAAACGTTTTAATACAATAAAATCAAACCATGGATCGCTGGTCCAGCTCACCAAAAGACCAGAAAATCTGCAGGGACTCGGTCAGCAACTAAAACCCGAGTTTAATTCTCGTGACAACCTGAGGCATTTCCGTGTTCATTTTACTCAGCAGGAGGGTGGAGGAGAAGGAGGACGAGGGAGCGATTACTTAACTTTTGGGGGGAAAAAAACAAAAGAAAACTCCAGATAAGGGATTAAGAAGGGGAAATTAATAAATTTGTGTCACATATAAAACAGNCCTCTTCCTGAAGTCCACGACAATCTCCTTTGTCTTCTCCACGTTGAGAGTGAGATTGTTGTGTCCGCACCACAAGGCCAAGCGGCTCACCTCGTTCCTGTAGTCCGTCTCATCGTTGTTGCTGATGAGACCTACCACTGTTGTGTCGTCCGCAAACTTGATGAAGTGGTTGGAGCTGTACGATGGTGTGCAGTCGTGTGTTAGCAGGGTGAATAGAAGGGGGCTCAGCACACATCCTTGTGGGGCCCCTGTGTTCAATGTGATGGTGCTAGATGTGTTACTCCCGATCCGTACTGTCTGTGGTCTCCCGGTCAGGAAGTCTAGCAGCCAGTTACACATTGAGGTGTTCAGCCCCAGACTGTCCAGTTTATGGATGAGCTGTTGGGGGATGATGGTGTTGAATGCCGAGCTGAAGTCGATGAACAGCATTCTAACATAAGAGTCCTTCGTGTCCAGATGTGTGAGAGCTGTGTGGAGGGCAGAGGAGATGGCATCGTCGGTTGAGCGATTAGGTCGGTATGCAAATTGGAAGGGATCCAGGGAGGCAGGGAGGACAGATGTGATGCTTTTCATGACTAGCCGTTCAAAGCACTTCATCAGGATGGGGGTGAGTGCTACTGGGCGATAGTCATTGAGGCATGCGGGCGTTGCCTTCTTTGGGACAGGGATACCATACCATACCATACCAGTTTATTTATAAAGCACTTAAAAATACAGCAGCAGCCGTCCGAAGTGCTGTACAAGAATAAAAACAAGCACATAACAATAAAAACAATCAATCTCAATCATATAAATATCAGAACATCACAAGTAAAATAATACAACATTAAAACAGAGATGTGAACTCATTCTGGTTTAAAAGCCAATGAAAACATATGTGTTTTTAAACGAGTTTTAAAAACAGATATTGATGGGGCCTGCCTGACCTTCAGTGGCAGCTCGTTCCACAATTTAGGAGCCAGAGCTGAAAATGCTCTGTCTCCTCTGGTCTTATAAAAGGTTTTCGGGACTGCTAAAAGCATCTGGTCAGCGGATCTGAGAGCACGTGATGGCACATAAAGTTGAAGCAGTTCAGACAGATAAGAGGGACTAAAACCGTTCAAAGACTTAAAAACAAACAATAAAACTTTAAAATGGATTCGAAACTGGACAGGAAGCCAATGAAGGGACATTAAAACTGGAGTGATGTGCTCACGTCTGCCTGTACCAGTCAAAAATCGTGCAGCAGCATTTTGTACCAGCTGCAACCGAGAAAGCGAGGCCTTATTTACTCCAATCAGAAGAGAGTTACAATAATCCAGGCGTGAAGTAATAAAAGCGTGGATTACTGTCTCTAAGTGGCGTCTAGAAAGGAGGGGCTTGATTTTTGACAGGCGCCTCAGATGAAAGAACGAGGACTTAACCATGCTGTTGATGTGACAGTCCAGTTTCAGGCAGGGGTCAATTTTCACTCCTAGATTTGTCACAATCGACTTTTCATATGGGGCCAAAGAGGAAAAATCAAAAGTGGTGGGACTGTCAGGAGCACTAGATTTAAAGACCATAACCTCGGTCTTTTTATCATTAAAATGGAGGAAATTAAGCGCCATCCACCCTCTAATGTCACCAAGACAGTCCAGAAGAGACTGCGTGGAGCCATTTTGTTTTACAGGAAAATAGACTTGACAGTCATCCGCATACAAATGAAACTGCACACCATGCTTTCTGAAAATAGAACCGAGTGGCAGAAGGTAAAGTGAGAAGAGAAGAGGACCAAGGATAGATCCCTGGGGTACACCCCAGGGGAGGGCAGCAGATGCAGAGGTAAAATTATCAATCTTCACACTGAAACTTCGATTTGAAAGGTAGGACCTAAACCACTGCAGAGCTGAGCCAGTGATGCCCACCCATTGCTCCAATCTGGCGATAAGAATTTCATGGTCGACTGTGTCAAAAGCAGCTGTTAAATCTAAAAGCACAAGTAAAACACAGTTTCCAGAATCCAGCGATAAAAATATATCATTAAAAACCCTTAAAAGAGCAGATTCAGTGCTATGGTAGGTTTTAAAACCAGACTGGAAGACCTCCAAAATTTTAAATTCATCCAAAAAGTCCTTCAGCTGGGTGTAAACAACTTTTTCCAATATTTTTGAAATAAAAGGTAACTTTGAAATTGGCCTAAAGTTGGACAAAGAGGTAGGATCAAGGCCAGGTTTTTTCAATAATGGCTGAACCACAGCATGTCTAAAATTGCCTGGCACCACGCTAAACATTAAGCTGCTATTGATCAAATTTAGAACAAAAGAGCCAACTGTAGAAAATACCTCCTTAAGAAAACAAGGAGGTACAACATCAAGGGGGGAACCTGATGGTTTCATACTGGTGACAATTTTCTCTAGGTAGGAGAGAGAAATAGGCTCCAGATGATCAAAAAGTGCAGGACAGGGGACCAGGATGGAAGGGTCATGGGAAGGAAAAGAAATACAAGCCCTCGTGTTCGTAACCTTGTCCAAAAAAAATTGAAGGAACTTATCACAAAGTTCTTTAGATGCTTCAATAGGAACCGGTTCATGTGAATTTAGGACCGTGTTGATTGTATCATAAAGAACACGGGGGTTGTGAGAGTTGGCAACAATAATGTCAGAGAAATATTTGGCTCTGGCTGTTTTTACAGCTTGTTGATAGCGACGCCAACTCTCTCTCACCATATCAAATGAGACTTGGAGACCATCCTTTCTCCATTTGCGTTCATTTTTCCTGCATACCTGCCTAATGGCACGGGTATGGTCACTCAACCACGGGTCAGATTTAGGCTTTGAACGCCTAGTTTTAATTGGGGCCACATCATTCAGAATAGTGTTGCATAAAGAATCAAAATGTAGTGAAAGCTCCTCAGTGCTGAGAGACACAGAGAGCTGTGAATTTAAACTATTAAAGGCAGTGGAAAAATGAGCAGCAGTGGATGAGTTAAAAACACGGCAGCTCCGAGCAGGAGCACAGGGTTTAACAGCTTTAGAAACAGGAATAAAATCAAATAAAACTGGCATATGGTCGGAAAACAATGCATCACCAATTTCCAAGTTTAAAATAGACAATCCATAAGATAAAACAAGGTCGAGGGTGTGTTTACGTTCATGCGTTGGGCCCTTCACTGATTGAGTGAGACCAAATGCATCCACTAAATCTAAAAAATCCTTCACCAGCGGCTTTCCAGGGCTGCACACCGGGATATTAAAGTCTCCTAAAAATAAAATTTGCTCATATTTGGACATGTAATCGCTCAAAAAATCAGAAAAGTCCCGTATGAAATCCTTATTGTACTTGGGAGCCCTGTAAATGACTGCGCACAAAAGTGGAGGAGTGCAGCCGAGCTCAAACATGCTCAGTTCAAACGAAGAAAAAGCAGTCGGGGGGGACAACTGCTTACAGTCAAAACAAGATTTATAAATGACAGCTAAACCTCCTCCACGGCCCGAGAGCCTTGGAGTATTAAAATATGAGCAGCCATGGGGTAAAAGTTCAGAGAAAACACTGGACTCACCCGAAGAAATCCAAGTTTCCGTCACGGAGAGAAAGTCCAAACCCTGAGATGAATAAAAATCCTTCAGAATAAAAGTTTTGTTTGCAACAGATCTCGCGTTTACCAGACCCATCCTGATAGGAACTGGTTCTGGCGATGCAGCAGAAGAATTAATCCGAGCAAAGTGTTGCAGATTTCCAAGGTCGGCACTTCGCCAGCGCAGATGTGGAGGAGTGAGACGTGGAGGAAAGAAATGTTGATCCGAGTCGACAACAGGTACCAGCCAGGAATCAACCGGGTCCAAGGAGCGCCGCGAAGCATGCAGACCAGGAAATGATCCAATCTGGGACAGGAATACTCCCGGCGAACTTGCCAAAACGGTCCTCAGCTTCACCAAGAGCCCACCGCGTTTACCTCGACGCCTGTGACGTCTTCTCCGGCGAGGGGGGTGTGGTACCCGGCACAGGTATGATGGAACTCCGGCCAACAGCGGGGGCAAAGAATCGTGCTTCTCATGACGATGTAAAATATTAGCAGCAGGCAGACGAAGCCCAAAAAGGGTTTGGCGATCATACACCAGTAGAGAGTCCACATCATAAAAGCATAGGAACAAAAATAATAAAAAAAGACAGAGTGGCAGACGAGACGCCCAACACACTGGCGCCATCTTGCCACACATGTGCTGTCACACAGGTGCTGTCACACAGGGATGATGGTGGTGGCTTTGAAACAGGTGGGGACGATGGCCTGGCTCAGTGAGATGTTAAAGATGTCCGTGAAGACCGCTGTGAGTTCCCCTGCACAGTCCTTCAGCACACGACCAGGTATGTTGTCAGGACCAGAGGCCTTCCGGGCATTAATCTTGATAAATGATCGCCTTACGCTGTCTGAGGACAGCGCCAGCACCTGGCCATCAGGAGAGGGGGGGAGTTTATGTGCAGGTGTGCTGTTACTTGCCTCAAACCGAGCAAAGAACTCATTCAGTTCATTCAGCGTAGAGGTTGAGCTGTCACAGGTCTGGGGGGGTGGTTTGTAGTTTGTGATGGTCTGTATTCCCTGCCACAGACTGCGTGTATCCTTGCTGTCCTTGAAACGGTGAGCTATTTTCCTGGAATACTGCTTCTTGGCCTTTCTGATGCCCAGATCCAGGTTCTTTCTGGCTGCCTTCAGGCCCACCTGATCTCCCGCTTTGAAGGCAGCATTCCTGGCTTTCAGGAGTCTGTAAACCTCAGCTGTCAGCCATGGCTTCTGATTAGCCCGAACAGTGATGGTTTTGAGGTTGGTAACATCATCAATGCACTTGGTGATGTATGAACATACAGTGTCTGAGTACTCCTGGAGACATGTGTTGTTGTTTGTGGTAGCAGCTTCTTTGAACATACCCCAATCTGTGGTGTCAAAACAGTCCTGGAGTGCCTCTGAAGACCCCTCTGGCCACACTCGTATCTGCTTGCGGACTGGTTTTGTGACTTTCACCAGCGGCCTGTATGCTGGCTTTAGCATAACACAGATATGGTCAGAAGCACCAATGTGGGGGAGGGGGAGGGCTCTGTAGGCATTTTTCATGGTGGTGTAAACTTGGTCCAGTGTGTTGTTTCCTCTTGTTGCAAAGTTTATGTTTTTGTATGTTTTTGGAAATACACTCTTTAAATCTGCATGGTTGAAATCACCAGCCGTGATGAGAAAAGCATCAGGATGGGCTGTTTGTTGCTCACTGATGTGCAGATATAGTTCATTCAAAGCCTCACTTCTAACTTTGCTGTTGGAGCTTGGAGGAATATATACAGCAACAATCAAAACAGCTGTAAACTCCCTCGGTAAATAGAACGGTCTGCATTTAATAGTCATGAACTCCACTAAAGATGAGCAGTGTTTGTAGACCACAGCAGCATCCAGGCACCATGCTTTGTTGATGTAAACACAGAGCCCCCCTCCCCTTGTCTTACCTCCCTCGAGGGTTCGGTCCGCTCTGTAGCATGTTAGCCTCTCGAGCTGAACAGCATGGTCCGCAACGTTGTTGTTGAGCCATGTTTCCGTGAACACAAACACACAACAGTCTCTCACAGTCTTTTGTGTCGTTCGTAGCAGGCGTATACAGTATAATCCAGTTTATTGTCCAAGGAGCGCACATTAGCCAAAACCATGGATGAGATCGCCGGTTTGTGTGGGCTAGCTGCTAGCCTAGCTCTGACGCCTCAGCGTTTACCCCGCTTCTGTTTTCTGTCATGCCGCTTGTGGCATTTCCACGGCGGGCGCGATGAAGGGAGGACTGTCAGGATCCACAACACCGTCTCCTCCTACATCACCCTCAGCACTGGCTCGCCCCAGGGCTGCGTGCTGAGCCCCCTCCTGTTCTCTCTGCTGACATACGACTGCTCGGCTAGACACCCCAGCTGTCATATAGTGAAGTTTGTGGACGACAGCAGCAGTGGGACACATCACGAACAACGATGAGTCCAAATACAGAGAGGAGGTGGAACATCTGGTGCAGGGACATCAATGTGAAGTCGACCAAGGAAATGGTGGATTTCAGAAAAGACAAGGATCCTCTTCATCCCCTACACATCTGAGGAGCAGCTGTGGAGGTGGTCTCCTGCTACAGGTACCTGGGGGTGCATATATCCACTGACCTCACCTGGAGTGCCAACACTTCCTGTCTGGTCTGGGCAGCACGGTGGCACAACTGGTAGAGCTGCTGCCTCTCAGCGAGAAGGTTGCTGGTTCAAATCCCGGTCCGGGGCCTTTCTGGGTGGAGTTTGCATGTTCTCCCCGTGCATGCGTGGGTTTCCTCCGGGTACTCCAGTTTCCTCCCACAGACCAAAAAACATGCTTGTTAGGCTGATTGGTGACTCTAAATTGACCCTAGGTGTGAGTGTGAGAGTGGATGGTTGTTTGGTGTAGGGTTGCCAACCGTCCCTTGAAAAACGGAATCGTTCCATATTTAGAAACAAAAGGACGCGTCCCTTACTGATCAATACATAGTTCCCAGACACGCCCCCAGTATTGCGCAAACCGGTTTTCGCACCACATCTGAAGGCAGAAGAAGGCAAGATGGCGAACTAGCAGAGCAAATTATACGGACAAAAACACGAGCAACCACAGCTTTACCAAGGAACAAGAGCAAACTGGCAGTGGTCGGAGTTAAATGAGTTTGAGAAAGAAATCATGGCAGACGAATCAGACAACTTGTCACAAAGTAGTTACTCCGATATCATTAATTATTTAATTATTACAAGGAGCGAGCGCACACCGGCTTCACAGCGCAGAGCTTCACAGCTTTAAATCCAAAAAAGATGTGTAAACTGTCTCAATCAGATCTAACCAGCTAAAAAAAGGTTTAACTAAAATAACACACAGCCAACAAACAGTCCAAGCTGAACACAGACCAGAACCAGCACTTTGAGTCTTACCGTGTTGGAAGTTAGCATGTTGTTAGCATCTGGAGCGAGGCTCGCAGGAGCTCAGGTCGGACGGCGTGGATCCGTCGCGGCCGCGGGGGCACGTCCCATGGGACCGACGCGTCGCCCGCACGACTTGGCTCCCGTCCTCCTTCTCCAACTGGGACGGTTTCCCCCGCCGGTCCTGGTGGACCGTGAGGCCATTGTCGCGTTAGCGAGATGCTAAGCTAACAGCATGCAAGACGGTTTGCTAAATAATGAAAAAAAAAAAAACCAGCTCTAACACACAGACAGTTGTACTCTAACATTGTTCTGACATAGTTTCACAAAATGATTTATGTAGAATATTTTGTTTACCGGCCAAAAGGACGACGTCTTCCAGAGCAGATCCAAGCCAGACTCAGAGCGAGGAGGGGCTGCTGTCCAGTTTCTCCGATGAGATAAATCCTTCACGTTACTTTTTTTTTGATTAACTGAAACCTGCGCGTTGCCCAAACGTCTACCCGACTGGAACACCCACTGACACAACACGAAGTAACCATTGCAATTAATTAGAAATTAACACAAAAAAAAAACGTGAAAAATGAACATCCATTAAACCGCGCTGTCCCCTGTTCTGACTTTCAAAATGAGGGTCCACCCGGAAGTAAGACGGATGTGACGTCACATGCTTTGTCCCGTAATATCGTGAGAATCAGAGTTCCAAGATGGTGGAAAGGAGTTAGACGCTTCGTCGGAGTTTCTCCCAAAACTTGCAGAAAAACGGCATTTTTAACAACTTTTGGTGTTCAGTAGCAATGCCAAATAATCACTCGGCGAAAAAAAAGGTTTCTACCACTCCTCAGAATTCACCTAAGAAAACCAGCATCACAAGAAAAAGCAAAATGGAGCAAGAACTACTCAACGTCGTGAAAGAGGAGCTAATGAAAGCTATTCACGAACAAGGAGCTTCCATCCAGAGGTCTCTGGAAAAGTCGATGGATGAGCTCAAAAGGTCAGTTGAATTTATTTCTGCTGACTTGCAAGAAATTAAAGGAACTTTACATATCACTGTGAAGAGAGTGGATGCTGCTGAAGAGAAAATTAAAATGCTGGAGAACAAAGTTGCCGAATTGTCACGCGACAAACGCCGCTGTAACCTACGCCTGCGTGGTGTGAGTGAGGCTGAGGGTGAAGATGTGAGGAGAAAAGTGGTAGAAATCTGCGAGAACATAGCTCCAAGCCACAAAGAGAAGTTTGCTGAAGTGATAGACTCAGTACACAGGCTTGGAAGAAACACAGCTGCGCCGCAGCGCTACTCGAGGGATATCATCATCCAGTTCTCCACGAGGCACTACAGGGAAGTAGTGTGGAAGATGTCGAAGAATGCTGAATACATGACCCAGAGGAAGCTGCGCTTCATGGAGGACCTGCCACCGGAGGATCAAGAGAAAAGAAAAAGGCTGTGGCCCATCATCAAAAAGGCACGTGAGGAGAAGAAGCGGGCCTACTTCGTTGGGGGAAGGGCCTTTGTGGAGAACAATGAAATTTTCTAACAGTTGTTCTGAAAAGGGAGAATACTCTGATTAATTCAATCTAAGAGTTAATCGCTGCTCTGACTTTTGTGTTTGTTTGTTTGTGTGTTTGTTTGTTTGTTAAACATTTCTACTTTAAAATTTGTTTCTGTTAATGCTCGAGGCTTAAGAGACATTACTAAACGCAAGGCAGTTTTTCTTTATGTGAAACAGTTTGATTCTGACTTTTGCTTGGTTCAAGAATCGCATTCTACTGAAGATGACCACAACTTCTGGAAATCACAATGGGGCGAGGACCTGTGGATGTCGCATGGAAACCATCACTCA
>JBBPBX010012847.1:28252-41350 GCA_038048925.1 Garcialebias charrua | reverse complement strand
GGCACTGTTCAGGTGTATTTGAAGGCATGTTAAGTGCAATTTCATCCTCTTTAATTTTAAGACCACAATTTGTGGCACTGTTCAGGTTTATTTCAAGGCATGTTAAGTGCAATTTCATGTTAAGTGCAATTTGAAATAAGAAATATAAAACATGATAAAAATACATTTTTGTGTTTATTTCATTCCTATTCAAGACACTTTGATAAGAATGACTATATATTTAATATAGGCGGATACAGTGTATCTATGTTTACAATTTTGGTTGGTGGTGTGCCTCGGGATTTTTTCAATGAAAACACTGTGCCTTGGCTCAAAAAAGGTTGAAAAACACTGGTTTAGAGAACCTTTTCATGATATGCTAATTTTTTGAGACAGGAATTTTGGGTTTTCATGAGCTGTATGCCAAAATCATCAGTATTAAAACAATAAAAGACCTGAAATATTTCAGTTGGTGTGCAAAGAATCTAAAACATATGAAAGTTTCATTTTTATCATTACATTATGGAAAATACTGACCTTTATCACAATATGCTAATTTTTTTAGAAGGACCTGTATATGTTTGTGTCTCTCTCCAGTCAGTCGAAGCAGCTGAGCCTTGTTCTGGTTCAGCGGGAGTTTTTCTTCCCACTGTCGCCGTGTGCTGCTCAGGACTGGAGGTCACGACTAAGTGGAGACTCAACACAAACTGCTTGGACAGTTAACTTCCACTACAGTAATTGGTGATTTATATGCAAATGTTTTTGTTCAGTGCCCTGACAAAACATTTGTTGTGGTTTTTGGTGCTTTATAAATAAACTGAATTAAATTTAAACAACACTAGCCCCACTGGTGACAAATGCACATGAGAACTGTTCAGAGGGTAACGAACGAATCACAACATAAAAACAAGTTTCTGCTCAAAGTTCATGAGAACCCATGAGAATTATTTGGGTTCATAATTGTTTTGTAATGTAAAAGTCAACAAAAGTATATGTATTTTTTAAACCATCTGTCTGACCCAAATTTTAGACTTTCTTTCGAACATTGATTTTTTTTCTTTATAATTATGCTAAATACCGTAAAGGAGCAGAGACAAAAAGAGGCAAAACTTAACGGAGGGGGGAAAAAACAAACAAACAAACAAAAAAAATAACATGTAGCTTTTTTCCAGATGGAAATCCCTCATAAGAAAAACAAAAGTTTTTTTCTCGGAGAAGCAGTTTGAACTGAATTTTCACCAACTTGACATTTAATTCTTACCCTGATGAAAATATGTGTCCAGTCACAGCAGAACTGTGTAATCAGCTGATTTTAAACCAACTAAAAAATACATTTAATTTGATTTTGTGTCCCTCTCGTGTGTTCTGTCCGTCACGCGTGATGACCTCCCTCGTATGTTCAGGATGTTTCAGACGTGTGACTCATGTGGTGACTGTAGGGCCTCACCCCTGCAGCGCTGACCTGTCACACTCAGCTGCTTCTCTCTTCAAAGCTGCGCCCTCAGCGACTCAAACGAATTTCAAATCATGCTCCGATCGAGTCTTGAGGAATATTCTGAACGACTCGTGTCACCTGTGACACAAACGAGACCGAGTGTTGATGACGTGACGTGCGGTTCACAAACAGGTCTGCGTTTGTGTCGCACGGCATTAGCATCCGGCCGAGTCGCGCCCACACACACAGACGAACTTCAGAGGTTTTCGTGTTTTGTCACATGCTGTGACGTTTACACTGCGCTCATCAGCTCATGTGTTTAAAGTCGCTTGATCTGAAATAAACGGTTTACTTTTTGAACCGGGGCTGTGTGGAGTAGTTAGGAGCAGCCAGTTTCTTACCTGCAGCAGAAAACAATCTGCAGCTACAAAACCCCTTCAAAACCATTGTTCGAAACAAGTTAAAACTTTCCGAGCAGCTCTAACAAATGTTAGGACATTTTGCATAGAACTTTATTTTTTAAATAATTGTGTAAACTACACCTCCTACAAGCACCTGTGTGAAATGAAGCTCCTGCTGCAGATGGGCCAGGACCAACAGTTCCACCAGACTAACCCCCAAAACAACAATGAAATGTCAAACTAAGGCCCCGTTTACACGGACACGATGTGTGTGTGTGTGTGTGTGTGGGGAGGGGGACGGAGGTGTTGGGTGTGTTAATTAGAGGAAAAGATTTGCGTTGACACGGGCGGATTCTAGTGTTTACATGCATCCGCAGTTTTCTCATGAATCTGCTGTAGTTACCATGCCGAGTCATTAGTTGGCGCTGTGACTTTTGACATTCACCTAATGCGCATGCGTGCTACTTCAGTCTGCTCTTTTCCTCTGTGCTAAAAGTTCAGCTAACACAACGTAACAACAAGTTAAAGCTGAATTTTGGATCAGAGTTGACAGATTAGATGCCAAACGGGACCGCTTCATCTAATAAGCTCCACACCAGTCGCTGAGTGGACCAGAACAGAGTCGACGCTGTCAGACTTTAGACCGTGATAATCAGCTGATTTACAGCAAGTAAATCAACGTTCTTAATAATGTTTGCTTGCGTTTACTTTGATCACACAACAACCAACTGAGTTTTTTTATTTTTTTTTCTGCGAGGTCGAGAAGTTGTCGTTTCACCAAACGGACTGGTTCGGATGTGGGACCAGGCTGAAAACAGAGCAAACTCCAGTTCATTAATGTAGTAAACAGTTCGGTTAACGTGTTTTTAATAGTGTTCAGTTTAATTATCTGTGTTTGTGACATACAGTTTGTGGTGTTGAATAAATAAATAAATACAAAATAAACCTGGTGTCTTCATTTTCTACTTTAATAATACGCAACATGTTACGCATCGTTTAAATGACGTAATGAGTCCAGCCAGCTTCATTTAGCTCAGATAACTTTATATATCTCCCTCGCTAACATAAAAATTGTTTATTATTATTATTATTTTAATTTTTTAAAAACTATTATTGTTAAACTGTTATTATTTTAACACATTTAGTATGTCGTAGTGCAGCGTGACACGTGAAATATCCGCCTGCCTCGTTCAATAAACAGTGATATTAGAACTGGATCAGACTGTGTCTCTTCCAACACAGATGCAGCTACATTCAGGTGTAGATTATTAAATATGAGACTCAAAATATATTCCATCACTTGTAGCTCAGAAAGCGGTACGTGTCCGCCCACCACCATTATTGCGGATAGAAATGCCGTCTGTCTGTGCGTGCATGCTGCGCGCATGTGGTTCACACAAAAGCTCAGCGGGACATGTTTATGTTATCCAATGGAGGGTCAGCAAAAAACCTCCACTCTGAGAGGTGGATTCAGAAACCTTCGAATTCAAAGAGGGCGGCCAGTGGTGTCGTGTAAACGATCGGCAGAACCGCAGAGAGAAAGGAGCGGTTTCACTCAAAATGTGCCGTGTAAACGGCCCCTTAGTGATGAAATAAAACTCTCCTCTGGAACCAGAACAAACAGCAGTGAAGCCTCTACCATTACACAAGCAGGGCGCCTCCCCCCTCACCACCCGTCGTCGATAATAAACAGCAGCACCATAGCATTCGCTAAGCTAACAGCCGGGCAACACAGACGTGACTGTCCCGTCCTCATTTCATTCCACCCTCACTCCCCCACCCATCAACAAAAAAAATTAAAAATGAACGCCCCTGCACAGAGAAACAGATTCAGCAGATCAGTGGGAAGACTGCTCCTGGTATGAGTAGTAGCTGCTTGATAGTTTATTGGTAATTGGTGGTTTATAACAATATCCATCCATCTTCTTCCGCTTATCCGGGGTCGGGTCGCGGGGGTAGCAGCCTAAGTAGGGAGGCCCAGACTTCCCTCTCCCCAGCCACTTGGAGCAGCTCCTCCGGGGAATCCCAAGGCGTTCCCAGGCCAGCCGAGAAACATAGTCCCTCCAGCGTGTCCTGGGTCTTCCTCTGGGTCTCCTCCCAGTGGGACATGCCTGGAACACCTCACCAGGGAGGCGTCCAGGAGGCATGACCTCATGACCTCCGTCCTTCTCTCACGCCTCGCTCCACAGCCATCCTGGTCCACAGTCTTGTGACTTCCCGTATTGACTACTGCAACTCCCTTCTCTATGGCCTCCCCAACAAATCTCTCCACAAGTTACAGATGGTCCAGAACTCAGCTGCCCGTGTCATCACTCAAACCTCCTACTATGATCACATCACTCCTGTCCTGCAGCAGCTCCACTGGCTCCCGGTTAAATCACGCATCATCTTCAAAATTCTACTCCTCACGTTCAAAGCTATCCACAACCTTGCCCCTCCTTATCTATCTGACCTCCTACAAATCTCCATCCCATCACGCTCTCTCAGATCCTCCTCTTCACTACATCTCCATGTACCCTCTGCCCGCCTCTCCACCATGGGGAGCAGGGCCTTCACCTGCTCTGCCCCTCACCTCTGGAACGCTCTACCGCCAGACCTTCGAAACACCACCTCCCTCTCTCTGTTCAAGACTGCTCTGAAAACCCATCTCTTTAGACTAGCTTATCACTAACTTTGCTAAATGTATTTTATCTTACCATTTTATATCCTTTATGCATTTTATATTTCAATTTGTCACTGATAATGTTTGCTCTGTATTACACTGTGTTGGTTTGTTAAGTGTCCTTGGGTGTCATGAAAGGCGCTTTTAAATAAAATGATTATTATTATTATTATTATCCTAACCAGATGCCCGAGCCACCTCAACTGGCTCCTCTCGATGTGGAGAAGCAGCGGCTCTACTCTGAGTCCCTCCCGGATGACTGAGCTTCTCACCCTATCTCTAAGGGAGAGTCCAGACACCCTGCGGAGAAAACTCATTTCAGCCGCTTGTATCCGAGATCTCGTTCTTTCGGTCATAACCCAGAGCTCATGACCATAGATGAGGGTGGGAACGTAGATCGATCGGTAAATTGAGAGCTTTGCCTTTTGACTCAGCTCTCTCTTCACCACGACAGACCGGTACAGCGCCCGCTTCACTGCGGACGCTGCACCTATCCGCCTATCGATCTCACGCTCCAGTTTTCCCTCATTCGTGAACAAGATCCCGAGATACTTAAACTCCTCCACTTGGGGCAGGACCTCCTCCCCGACCCGGAGAGGGCATGCTACCCTATATAACAATAGTCTTGTGCAAAAGTGATGGGTTGTAGAAACAGCTTCTTCAGGGTTTGCTTACAGGGTGAAATACCTCTGCAGTGCCACTAGGTGGCGAGCAAGATTAAAGAGTCTCCTTAGCTTTTTTAAAAAAAATTTTATTGATGGTTTATTTCACTGAACATTTTGAGCCAGTTTGTGAACAACAGTCAGGAAAGAGACAAAAACAAAGTAGAGCTAAGAATACAACAAGTAATATGACGTGAAAACTAGGTGGCTTAGTCCAATAATAACCTCCTTCCCCTCACTGCAGGACTTACACAGCAACCGCCTCACTCGGAAAGCCCTCTGCATGGCAGGTGATCCCACACACCCACTACACAGCCGCTTTAGACTGCTGCCATCAGGGAGGAGACTGAGGAGTCTCCAGGCTCGAACCAGCAGACTGAGAGACAGCTCTGTTCATCAGGCAGTCAGGATGCTAAACACTCTGCCTGCTCTGCCTCCCCTCCCATTTGAACTGCCTTAACACTAAAACTTTCTCACACATTACCACACAACACAAAGTTTTTAACACTGGACTCTGTGTCATCAAACGGGTTATTCACTAAACTCTCGGTCATGTACTCATTCAGTTTGCACTACTTCTCATATTTGCACTAATGTTTGTATTACATTACTGCCTATAGTCATACTACTGTTTACATTCTGTTTACATAATACTGTTTACATTCTGTTTACATACTACTGTTTACATTCAATGTTTACATTTATTAATACTGTTTACATTTATTACTACTGCTTACATTTATTACTACTGTTTACATTTACACTACTTTTATATCTACACCACTGCTGATACATATACAGTATTCTCTGACCAGCCTCATTTAAGGATGCCCAATGTGCCTTACTGCATATGCCACTTTTGCCTCTATAACAACATCAACTACTACCTCATACATATACTGTGTACATTAACTCATATGCTGCTTTGCCACTTTGCAAATGTCAATGCTAGAACCTTTAGTTTATTTTATAGTTATACTTTTTATACTTTTTTATACTAGTATGCAAAAACTCAGGACAGTATTATGTTCATTAAATGTTTAGTGTTTTAGTTTTAGTTTTAGAGTTGGTGTAAATTTTCATACTCTTATACCACTATGCAAAAACTCAGGACAGTGTTACAGTTTTACTATTTTATGCTTATGTCTATTATTATATGTTTCAGTGTTTCAATGTTTAAATGGTTACTGTTGCACCGAGGGACTGAGAGAAACGCAATTTCGATCCTGTGTATGTCCTGTACATATTGCAGTTCTGACAATAAAGTTGACTTTGACTTTGATAATTCTCAGTCGGGTCATCTGGACAGTTTATTTTTTATAGAAACGTTTCACCCTCCATCCAGAGGGCTTCATCAGTCAGAGGAGTTCCAGCAAAGAATTATTGGATTTGGTACCTGGATTACTGAGCATGAACTTTCTTGCCTGGTGATTGGTGCTTTTCCTGGTGACGCCAAGAACAACGTGGGACGTTTGTAAAATAAAAATAATAGTTTCCTGAAATATTATATAAAAAGTAATATATTTCAGAACTACTTTCCAAGTTAGTGTAGAGGGGACGAGTAGCTTTAGATTCCTCGGATCATTTTCAATTCTTCAAACTAAAATCGAGTTAACTACCGTCTGCTTCAGGTAAGATACTGACAACTTACAAGTGCTTCTACTAAAGGGCAGAAAGCAGCAGGAATATGTAAAATCAACTTTAGAAACCTCAATAGAACAAATGAAGGCCGATACTTTAATGTTTTAATCTTTTAAGATTTCATCCTTTTTTTTTTAAGACTTACAGAAAAATAAATATTTTAAACTGCACCAAGTATCTTGAGACCTTCTGAACACGAGTCTTTAAACATCAGCGACACGGTGTTTCCTCCGTGGAGCCGAGCTGAANAGTCAATACTGACAGTGATGTAAAGGTTTTTCAATGAGGGCGTGTATAAACGATGTGAGATTGAAGTTGTTTTAAGAGCAACCCTCTTTGTGCACTCAAGTAAGCTGTTAGCTCGTCAGTCTGGACAGAATTGTTCTTCTTTTGGTTGTTCTCTCTTCAGATGTCGCCACGACAAGTCATCCTCCTCCATCTTCCTCTGTCCTCACTCCAACTACCTCCATGTCCTCTAACTGCATCCATATCAAGGTCAAAGTTCTTTATTGTGATTTACATCGCATGTGGTACACGTGGTGGAACATAATTGTGTACAAATCTCCTCCAAAATTGTGTATACAGTAAATCTCCTCTTTGCCTTTTCCCTGCATTCCTAACATCCTTCTACCAATATACCCACTGTCCCTCCTCTGGACATGTCCAAACCATCTCAGTCTGGCCTCTCTAATTTTAGCTCTCAGTTGTTCAACCTATGCTGTACCTCTGATTATCTCATTCTTAATCTTATCCATTCTTGTCACTCTTAAAGAGAACCTCAACATCTTCATTTCTGCTACTTCCAATTCTTTCTCCTGTCTTTTTGACCATGTCTCTGTCTCCAGATCATACCATACCGTATCATACCATACCATATCATACCATACCATTCCATACTATACCATACCATACCATATCATACCATACCATACCATACCATACTATACCATACCATACCATATCATACCATACCATACCATACCATACCATACCATACCATATCATACCATATCAAAGTCAAGTCAAAGTCAACTTTATTGTCAGAACTGCAATATGTACAGGACGTACACAGGATTGAAATTGCGTTTCTCTCAGTCCCTCGGTGCAAGAGTAACCATTTAAACACTAAACACTAAAACATTTAATAAACATAAGCATAAAATAGTAAAAGTGTAACACTGTCCTGAGTTTTTGCATAGTAGTATAAAAAGTATAAAAAGTATATCTATAAAATAAACTGAAGGTTCTAATGTTTATTAATATTTCTTTCTAAGCAGTCTCTGGGCTGAATCAGGTGTGGATCAGCCAGACCGCCACCTCGAGGTATTTTAAAACTTCTCTGACAAAGAAAGGTTTTATCTACAATGACCAAACACCATGTGAAGACCATGTCCGTGGAAAACCAAATTTAGCTCCATATTGTGACACCATTTGAATATCTGCTTCCCCGTCAGCTCATAAACATGTTTACTCATCTACACTCGCTGTACGCCCTTTTCCCTTCTTCCCGTCGCTCCTTCCTCGTTCTTCATGACACAACTTCTTCCTTTTCCCCATTTCCCTGTTTGTTTATTCGTATTGGTATTATTATTCTATGTTACAAAGCATCCTGCTGTTCGACACCAGCTCCTGGAAAGCGAGCCGAAGAGGACCGATGGGGGAACATGGAGTCCCTCGTGGTGTTTTCCTCGCACGTTGTGTTCACATCACTCGGCAGCTCAGTCAGGGCCAGACTCTGCACACACGTGATCAACAGGCCGAGATAAAAGCTGAACCAGATGGTGGGACTTCCACTCCGTGCACCGGGGAGATAGAGACACGTTCATGAGCGTGCACATCTCTGCTCGGACTCTTCCGAGGCCTAAATAAAGTCGCAGGAATGCAAACAGCACTCGTTTTATTCCTGGAAGTGTCCACACGATGTTCTTGGACGACGCTCGTTCCGTTTCAAGAGCCACGTGTTTGAACCTGGGCCAGCAGCGACACGTAGAGACTCTTCCCCGAGGCACGGCAACTTATTAGGTGTTCAGAAACAGATGCAGACACGACTTTATCTTGAACTGAGTTAAAGGCAAGAGCCAAATATAAACAGACCCCACAGACGCTTATTAAAGTGACACTGGCTTTTTTTGGAGGAAGGCACATCGCCTGCTACGGAAGGGTATTGCTGTCATCCATGAAATATTAATTTTTGAAATTATATTGTACTAACGTGATACGTATGTAGTAAAAACGTGATATTATGTAGTAAAAATGTGATATTATGTAGTAAAAACGTGATATTATGTAGTAAAAAAGTGTTAAGTATGTAGAAAAATGTGATATAGTAAAAACGTGATAAGTATGTAGTGAAAACGTGATAAGTACAGTATGTAGTAAAAACGTGATAAGTATGTAGTAAAAACGTGATAAGTATGTAGTAAAAACGTGATAAGTATGTAGTAAAAACGTGATAGGTATGTAGTAAAAATGTGAAATTATGTAGTAAAAACGTGATATTATGTAGTAAAAACGTGATAAGTATGTAGTAAAAATGTTATATGTAGTAAAAACGTGATAAGTATGTAGTAAAAACATGATAAGTATGTAGTAAAAACGTGATAAGTATGTAGTAAAAACATGATAAGTACATAATATCACATTTTTACTACATACTTATCACGTTTGTACAATATCATTTCAAAAATTACTATTTCATGAATGACAGCAATACCCTTCCGTAGCCTGCTGCCTCGCATATCGAACGGTTAAACAAAGATATCTGTTAATTCTCAGAGCAGTTGTTGAGAATGACTCTCAGCTACTACCATTCCAAATTTTAGCTTGATGTTTGTAAAATGACCTGAGTTGTAGCTGTTTATGTGGAGGCGAGATTTGATTAGCCATCTTGACTTGTCTTCATCCCAAAAGTTAAACAGTTGTAGACATACATTGGGAAAATGCTTTCAGAGAGTTTAATTAAAATCCATCCAGTAGGTCACGAGATATTTTGCTAACAGACAGACAGCAGTTACTCCAATAGTTAATACCATATTTTTAAGCAAAAATCTCCTGTGATCTGTTGGTACTCAGGGTTGTGTTTTAAGATGACTCTCAGCTACAACCACACCAAAGTTTAGCTCAGTGGATATAAAACTGACTAAGTTGTAGCTATTTTGTGTACTGGAAATTTGCTGAGCTGTGGCGGACAGTTTATATTGGCATGCCTCTAAAACTTAATCAGCTATAAATGTGCATTGAATGATTACTTTGGGTGAGCTTGGTAAAAATCTGCCCTGTGGTTAATGAGATATTTTGCTAACAGACAGATCAACAACATATGCATGCACACAAACACATTCAGTTACACAACTTGCACTAAAAAAGTGATGCAAGTCTTTTAATTTTTTTATTCGAAATGGAGCTCGAGCAAGAACATATAAACAGAACGAGCGCTCACGTGCAGAGGAACATGAGAGCAGAGCAGAGGAGCTTGTTGCTGCAGTGATTTGGAGCTGCAGGAAGATGTTTGGGTGTTTTTTAAAGCAACAGAAAAACCAGCTGAGGGAGGGGGAAAAAAAGCCCTAAAGGAGGAGAAGAAGCAGAGAGACGTTGAGGGGTCAGAGAGAACAACCTCAGAGAACAGCGATGATGTTGCTGTTTTTCTGTTCTGACTGTAACCTGATGAAGCTCAACAACAGCTGGAGACGCTTCAGAGCAACAAGAAGAAGAAGAAGAGTTTCTTTTTTTAAGAGCAGAACACAAACATTGTGTCAAAGGCAACACGCTCCACGTTCGAACATCACTCAAAGTGTCAACATTCACACGAGGAGAAAACAGCAACAACAGACATTTTAGAAGCAAGCTGTTTTTATTTCTTTACCGGATTCCAAAAAAGTTGGGACACTAAACAAATTGTGAATAAAAACTGAATGCAATGATGTGGAGGTGGCAAATGTCAATATTTTATTCGTAATAGAACATAGATGACAGATCAAAAGTTTAATCTGAGTAAATGTAACATTTTAAAGGAAAAATATGTTGATTCAAAATTTCACAGTGTCAACAAATCCCAAAAAAGTTGGGACAAGTAGCAATAAGTGGCTGGAAAAAGGAAATTGAGCATATAACGAACAGCTGGAAGACCAATTAACACTAATTAGGTCAATTGACAACATGATTGGGTATAAAAAGAGCTTCTCAGAGTGTCAGTGTCTCTCAGAAGCCAAGATGGTAAGAGGATCACCAATTCCACCATTGTTGCGCAGAAAGATAGTGCAGCAATACCAGAATGGTGTTACCCAGCGTAAAATAGCAAAGACTTTTAAGTTATCATCATCAACCGTGCATAACATCATCAAAAGATTCAGAGAATCTGGAACAATCGCTGTACGTTAAGGCCCCGGCAGAGCTCTGCGTAAGGCAGTACGCCGCTGTACGCTTCGTACGCAGAGGCACAAGCGTAGCCCCGCAGGGCACGAACGCACAAAGCTCAAATTTTATGACCGCGTACGCGAGGCGCGTTGTCTCACAATAAACTGCCCGGCGCCGGACTGTTTTGTATGAGACACAAATGTATTAAATTCCCCTTCTTCATCCCTGATCTGGACTTTTCTTTTGTTTTTTTGCCAAAAGTCAAGTTATCGCTTCCTCCTCCGTTCACTCCATGACTGAAATGATGAGAAATTAATGAATTTGTCACGAGCGAATTAAACTCGGGTCCTACGTGGCTGCGCAAGGTTCTACAGATTTCCTGGTGGGCTGTGGGCTGCAGGACCAGCGCTCCCTGTTTTTATTTTTTAGAACTTTTTATTAACATATAAAGTTTAGAACACCGCAGCGGCTGCAGCCTGAGCCAGCTCGTGCCTTTTTTTCCCCCACCCGACCTGTCAATCAATTCAGTAGGCGTGTCAGCAAATGACCAATCAGCGACCTCAGTTTGTCCCGTAGGTAAACGCTCTGCGCGCAGCTGCTCAAATTACGACAAGAATTTGGAGCGAAAACGCGAGCATTTAACGCGAGAACGAATGCAGAGCTGTGCTGGTGAACGCGTGCGCACACAGAATACGCGCGTCGAGCGCCGTTCGGCCAAACGCAGAGCTCTGCCTGGGCCTTGAGGGTCAAGGCCGTAAAACTCTACTGGATGCTCGTGATCTCCGGGCCCTTAAACGTCACTGCACCTCAAACAGGAATGCCACTGTCAAGGAAATAACAGAATGGGCTCAGGAATACTTCCAGAAAGCATTGTCAGTGAACACAATCCACCGTGCCATCTGCTGTTGCCAGCTGAAACTCTACAGTGCAAAGAGGAAGCCATTTCTAAGCAAGCTCCACAAGCTCAGACGTTTGCACTGGGCCAGGGGTCATTTAAAATGGAGTGTGGCAAAATGGAAGACTGTTCTGTGGTCAGATGAGTCACGATTTGAAGTTCTTTATGGAACACTGGGACGCCATGTCATCTGGACCAGAGAGGACAAGGATAGCCCAAGTTGTTATCAACGCTCCGTTCAGAAGCCTGCATCACTGATGGTATGGGGTTGCATGAGCGCTTGTGGCATGGGCAGCTTGCATGTCTGGAAAGGCACCATTAAAGCTGCACTGACATCATGTTGTAACTATGCATCATTTTGCACTACATAATATATATTATCATTGAACTATGTTCATTTTTGCAAAATAAATTATAAATATATTAAAATTTCATTACACGTTATGGTAATTTTGTCACTGGGACACGCCCACATTTTTCCAAGAACTTCCGCAAAACGTCACGTGACGTAAGGAGAAGAGATGCTGCTCAGTGCGCACTTTGTAAACAACATGGCGACCGATACAGAACCGGACGAATTTAACAGTCTGAGTGAAGAATAGAGCGATTTTTAGTCAGTTTGGGAAGCCAAAGTTATTTCAGGGGGTCAAACAATAAACAGCAGGTTCTAATTTATGTCTGCAGCCGTATTTAATGAAGCCTTACCAACGAGGAAGCAGGTGTCAAGCCGCGACTTGTGAGGACAGAGGAGGACGTGATGGAACCCGTTCTTGTCGTCCACAGAGCACTGATTGGTACTGCTTTAATTAATGTATCTATCTAATACTCTGATGCATGCTCAATAATCCAGGTAGAAAAATCTAAAAAAGCTAAGTCTGGTCCTCTGGACATTCAAAAAATAAAACAAAACAAAGCAAAACAACCTGTAGAAACGTTTCGTCTTTCGTCCGAAAGACTTCCTCAGTCTGAGTTGCTGTGTTCAGCTCAGTCTTATAAATAGCACCCTCTCACAGTGTTACACAAGCAGTTGGCTGATGACAGCCTGAAACCAGCTGCTCACATGATCAAGG
>JBBPBX010012846.1:33061-53370 GCA_038048925.1 Garcialebias charrua | reverse complement strand
ATTTAATTTGTCTGTCTGCTTGTGTACTTGTTTATCTTCTGATTCATTTTTGCAAATAACTAAGTGCAAAAGTCAAGAATTCCATGAAGCAATGAAAATCACTCACCATTTTTCAGACCAGAGAGACAGAGCTCATTTTATGTTGAGAAGGGACAAAATTATGGTAATTTTGGTCAAACCTTTTAAATTATGTCATATGTGATCTCATGAGATATAGTGAGATCCTGTGAAATGAGATTGCTCTCAGAGAATGTATTGAGGACCACTACCAACTCAAAACTATCTCAATATAGACTTATAATAATTTTTGTATTGGCTAAGGTCAAGCAGCTGAGGCAACTCTCAATGTTAGAGTTTTATATGGATTTTCAAGATTCAAAATTCTTATGTGCGGATTTGATTAAATTCTGTTCAGTAGTTCAGAAGGTACTTTACTAACAGATCATCAATTCGTTTTTCTTTGTTCAGTTTTTCCCATGCAGAGTCACAGGGAAGTTGTTGTCTGTTTCCAGCAGTCGTGCTGGGGTACAACCTGGACAGGTTGCAAGTCCATCACAGGGACACATAGAGACAAATGAGACAAAACAAACATTCACTCTCTCACTTACACCTAGGGACAATTTAGAGTCACCAATCAGACTATGTTTTTGGTCTGTGGGAGGAAACCGGAGTACCTGGGGAAACCCTGTGCATGCACAGATAGAACATGCAAACACAATGTCCCCGTGGCCAGGATTCAACCTGTCGACCTTGTCGTTGAGAGGTGGCAGCTCTACCAACTGCACCATCATACTGTACTGCCTTGAGGAGAACAAGCAAATGCCAAACCAAAAGTCTGGGAGCCAAAGCTGTGATCTTTCTGCTGTGAGGCAGCAGCGCTAACCACATCTCTGCCATGCCACCCTGCTAATAGACTAACAGTGGTAATTTAAAACATTTTTTAAAAATGGCAAACATTTCATGTAAAAATTGTATAAGTTATGTATTGTTTAGAATTTGCGTTGATGATTGCGGAAGGGTATTGCTGTCATCCATGAAATAATATTTTTTGAGCTTATGTAGTAAAGATGTGATACATATGTAGTAATAACGTGATCCTATGTAGTAATAACGTGATATTATGTAGTAAAAACGTTATATGTATGTAGTAATAACGTGATAATATGTAGTAATAACGTGATTTTATGTAGTAAAAACGTGATACGTATGTAGTAATAACGTGATAATAACGTGATACGTATGTAGTAATAACGTGATATTATGTAGTAAAAACGTGATACGTATGTAGTAATAACATGATAATATGTAGTAATAACGTGATATTATGTAGTAAAAACGTGATACGTATGTAGTAATAACGTAATATTATGTAGTAATAACGTGATACGTATGTAGTAATAACGTGATATTATGTAGTAATAACGTGATATTATGTAGTAATAACATGATATTATATAATAACAACGTGATACGTATGTAGTAATAATGTGATATTATGTAGTAATAACGTGGTATTATGTAGTAATAACGTGGTATTGTTTAGTAATAACGTGATACGTATGTAGTAGCAATACCCTTCCATAGATGATGACTTCCATCTACTACCACACAAAGTTTTACCTAAATATCTATGCCGTTGTCCAAGTTATTCTCATGTTTGCATGATCGGTTAGACGGCTCTGTCTGCCATCTTGAGTTGGATTGACTCTAAAAGTTTACAAGTTGCAGAGTTGTTCACATTATCATCACTACTTTCTGTGATTTTTGTTGAAACCCATTCAGTTTAAGTGACATTGCTGATGATGATACACATCTGCTTCTCATTCGGCAGCAGACAACAATGAAACCTCATGAGGCGTTTAAGAACTTCAGTAAGAAATTACTGTTTTCCTTCCATTCAGTTGGATGGCTGTTGCTATTTCAGAGCAAAACCACATTCTTATCTCCCAACAAAGCCTGCATGCGCCCTTTCAAAGGCATGTCGAATGTTCTCTTGAGCTCGAGTAAGGACAAAAAAAAAGATTTTCTAACTCCTCAGTGCCCATTAAAATTCCCAACGTTGGCCTACTGAGTGTTTACATTTTTCTTGTCATGCTTTCGTTTGTGTATTTACAAATCATTTGAGTTTAAACTGCTGTCAGAGTGTCACACGGACAAACCAATGAAAACCTTCTATGAATAATGAAAACCAGGCGTAAACACCACACTTTCTACAAGCTGCTTTGACGTGATGATCTACATTTTAGAATAACAGCTTGCAGTTTATTGGATGAAGTATCTGACAGTTGTTTAATGTTATATTGAAATACATCTTTGACCATTTTGTGAACTTATTTATACTTCATGTGTTTCAAGCAACTGCAGCACAACTAGAGATTTTGGATGCTGACAAAAAAAAAAGAGTAAGTGTGGGGATTTTGCAGTGCTTACAAATTATTTATAGTTTAATCTGACCTTTATGAATTGGGTTAGAGCATGAAGATTTCGATAAGGAAGTGAACTGCTTTGATCTTTTGCTGCAGCATCAATGCAGCGTTTGAATATGTTACTCCGTGGATGCTTTTTACTGATTCATTATAGAAGGGCTTAATAAATATACAGTGTTATTTTTAACAGCCCGTGTTATTTTTATCTATATTGTTAAGACATTAACATTAATTATATGGCTTTTAAATGGAATATTCACACAAAATATGAGTGAAATTAAATACAGCATGCTATTTCTCTGAACAAACGTGACTTTCTCATTTGAATTATGCACTTTTACAGGCTGCAAGCATCTATAAAAATATGTAATTTTTTAAAGTGAGTTCTCTCCTCCTCAACATGTAAACATTTTTAATAAATCTAATGGACCTGGACTAGTTCCACGGACTAAAAGCAATGTTTTTTTTTACAGATAACACCAACACTAAATGAAATGAATGACTGTGTTGTTTTTATGATCGATCTTAATCTAAAAGCAATCTTTAAAAACACACACTTGTTTAACTCAATACAAGCCATTAAACCATCTTGTCCCACCACCCCCACACAAGTGTCAGATATATGAATGTTGCTTTCTGCATTAAAAATAAATAAAATAATTTTGATTGATTTTCAGTTAAACATATATTTGCTCTGTCTTCTCCGTGTTTCATGGGGCATTAATGGAAATACAGATGTTTCACTGTTGCCTAGGATGTTGTGCAATAATTATTTCTGAGTGAAAAGCAGCAGCATGCATAAAGGGCAATAATTTTGCTTTGTTGTGCTGCTGCACGCGTTCACTGATGAGCAGCAGAATTGGGGAACTGAGCTCCCTTTTCAGAAAACATGCAAATTTTCCAACAGAGCATTAATTATAGTGAATAGAAATCTTTTTGTGGGCTGGTCTTGCAACGTTAGCATTTTTCAGATAACAAATGGCCACAAATTATATTAAATTTCAATGTTTCTGGCTCCGAACTCAGAACAGATGTTAGCATTGGCTTTAGGAGTGCTGGGATTATTAAGGTTTATGAAAATTGTTGTCGTGCTCAAGAGCCAAAAGGAACTGATAACGTTTTGCGTTTAGGTTTTCTTTAAATGCTAACCTTCCTCTCATTCAGATGACCTCTGAAGAAACCATCAGGTTTTCTCCTGATACAGTATATAGTATTTTGTCTGTCTGATCGTTGCAACCCTCCCCCACAAACCAGGCTGACCTTTCATATTTATTGTACCATGTTGGGTAAAGGTCACCACTGTTTTGGCTTCTCTCCACTGCTTTTGTTTTGTGATTGGATGTGTCTTTGATATTTGAATATTTATATGCTGCTGTCAAATCCATGCTAAGAGCAACTTATCATGTCACTGCGATTTTTTAAAATTCTTTTAGATTTCTGACTGCATTAAGCTGATCACTTTACACCTGAGTGTACAGCGCTGTAATGCTCTGAGCCTGCCCACTCATTAATGGCCATTACTCCAGTTCTGCCATGATCAGATTTGTGTTCACATGACCTGAAGTCCTGGGCGGGTAAAGCTTCAGATTAGTGTCAGACTTTTTGTATCATGTGTCACGAGTGGAAAAAAATATGATACTTTTTGTTTCCTTCTTTTTTTTTTTTATCAGGGAGAACATCACTCGTTGGAAGCATCGAATCATCAAGATACGAATCCTCATCTCTGTTACAAGTGCAGTGGGGAAGCAATAAATTATCTTACAATAGATTTTGCAATTTTATAAAGTGCCCGCGTGCCAGCTTCTTGTGACAAGTGCAGAAACCTAAACAGCAGTTTTGTAAGCTGCGTGCCTCATTTATAAAACCACATACAGTGCAGCGAGAGCTTCGAATGAAACACGGCGTTCTCCCGCTTCATGCTCAGAGGACCGCTCGTTCTTCAACATATTTTACTCATCTATGGGGTTTTTAGACTTTGTTTCATCACTCTGTCTCTAATTCTGTCATCATCTGTCTTTGTGCTGCTTCTGCTTTAAGACTTTAGAATGTGAATAGCTCCAGTTAAGTCCCCCCCTCAATGAGATGGAAACATTAATCAATTAGGTTGGCCCTTAAAGGATCTGAAGGAGATGAAGCTCTCCTCTTTCTGAAAATGAAATGCCACAGACTTTTAAATCCAGTCAAAGGGCATTTTTCCCAATCTTGCTCTCTTCTTTTTCCTCCCTCCCCTCCTTTTCATTCCCCACTCCCTGTTTCATTCATCTTCGGATCCCATCCCCCATCGTATTTTTCATGGGCAACATAAGTAGAAGGTCGGGGAATGAGAGGATGATGAAGAGGAGGGGTTTTCCCCCTCCCAATAAATGTATGGAGGGAATGAGGGCATGATAGAACTATGAAAACATTAATAAAATGCATTTTCAATAGCAACATACAGAACCCTAAAATAAAGATTTTTTTCCACTTCAGCTTTGTTTTAATATATTAAAAACATATATAAATATATATTTTATTTACTTTTTTCAGTTTTATATTAGAACACCAACATTTTATGTGAAACACTTTATTCACTCGAAAAACAACCCATCCATGTTCTTACCTTTGTCTCTTGTAAGAATACATCACAGAGCGATTACCGTAATGATAAAAAATATGATTAATTATTTTTATTATAGATAATAAATATGATGTGGTTTACATCTGCAGAAATGCACCAGCAGATAATTGCTCATGTGAAAAAGGGTCTGGCAGAGGGTGGAGCTCAGTCCATGAATGGCTTTTGTTTCAATAACTCCTTCAACATTCATATTGAAGGTCAGTGGTAAGAAAAGGTTAGCACAGGCCTTTGTGGTGCGCCTGCCATGGCCTCTCACACAGTTTGTTCACACAAGCTCTGATACAAAACTCGACCGTGTGCTTTGGTAAGGAGAAATGCAAATTCTGCGGAGAATTCAGTGGCACGTGATTGTTGTTCTTCTATGTGACATGCAATACATTTTACACACAAGTCATTTAGATGGTTCTCTTTTATAGATTATTAGTGACAATTTAATTCTGTTCAATTCAGTTTTTTTTATATAGCGCCAATTCACAACAAAGTTGTCTCACGGTGCTTTACAGAAACATTCAAATATAAAAAAATGTGGTTTTATTTCAAACCCAACAGTTTTCTCAAGTTATATCTTTTTGTAAGGCACATCTTTATCCATGAGATCCTCATTGCTAGGTTGGAGCAGTGAGTGGGCATCACAGGGTCAGCTCTCAATTGGTTCAGATCCTACCTCATACCTTTTGTGTTTCCATCAACGATTTTAGTTCTGCAGCGGCAGCACTTAAATGGGGGTTCCGCAGGGGTCCATCCTAGGTCCTCTCCTATTCTCTTTATACCTGCTGCCACTTGCTGCTATTTTCCGGAAACACAACATACCTTTCCACTTCTATGCCGATGACGGTCAAATTTACGTCCCCCTAAGACACAATGGTACATGCTCTATTCAACCTCTGCTCGACTGCCTGGTTGGCATCAGGGACTGGATGGATTTAAATTTCTTAAGTTTCAATGAAAAGAAATCTGAAGTCATGTTGTTCCCTTCAAACGACATGATCACAAATCACTGCATCAACCTTTCTGCTCTAGCCCTGTCTGAAAAACAAAAAGTCACAAATTTGGGAGTGATAATGGATCCTTCCATGAAACTCAGCAGTCATGTAAATATGATTGTTAAATCCTGTTTTTCCCAGCTGAGGCGACTGTCTAAGCTGAAGCCCATATTATCCAAAAATAACCTGGAGACAGTAATTCACGCATTTATTACATCTAGGCTTGATTACTGCAATTCAATCAGACCACCATTGCACGATTACAACTGGTCCAGAACTCAGCAGCCCGATTTTTAACCAGTACAGGCAAAAAAGAGCACATTACACCAGTCTTGGCCTCCCTGCACTGGCTACCTGTTCATCTCTGAATCCAGTTCAAAATTCTCTTGTGTGTCTACAAATCGCTGAACAGTCTCCGACCCCTCCATCTCTCTGATTTGCTACACCTGTATGTCCCACCACATTCTCTGAGGTCAGCGGACCAGTTACTTCTCACATTTCCAGGAACTTGTCTTAAGCACAGAGGTGGTTCTTCTCTGTAGCAGGCCCAAGACTCTGGAACGAGTTACCTCTGCTCGTCAGACAGGCCCCCTCCCTCTCGGTTTTCAAATCCTGTTTAAAGACCCATTACTATTCTGTTGCTTTCAACATCAGCTGATCGGTGTTTGGTCATTATATTTATTATCTGCGATGATTTTATGTCTATATTCTGTTTTTTTATTTCATTGTGTGTGTTGCCTGTTGTTTGTTTGTTTGTACAGCTTTTTGGTTGGCCATGTCACTGTTTTAAGTGCTCTATAAATAAAATGGTTTAGTATGGCTTTCATGTCTGACAAAAAAATGAGTTTAAACTGTGATCAATAAAGAAAAAATTATATTTACTGTATTTGTGCTCAGAAATACACACCGCCATGTCTTTATTATCAAGACTCTTCATGTTATCAGTTCCACTTTTAGTTCTAACGGGTGGCACGGTGGCACAGTTTGTGGAGCTGTTGCCTCTCAGTGAGAAGGTCGCTAAATCAAATCCCATCCAGGGGCCTTTCTGGGTGGAGTTTGCATGTTCTCTCCACGCATGCATGGGTTTTCACCAGGTATTCCAATTTCCTTCCACAGACAAAAAAACATGCATGTTAGAGAGAGTGAATGGCTCTTTGTCTCATTTGTCTCTATGTGTACCTGTGATGGACTGGAGAGTGGAGACCTGTGTGTGGTGTACCCCGTCTCTCGCTCAGTTTTGACTGGATATAGACCATTGAACCCCATGACTCAGAAAAGAAGAAGCGAGTAAAACTAATAGATGTTTGTATGTATGTATGTATGTATGTATGTATATACAAGTATGTATGTACACAAATGCATGCATGTATGCATGCATGTATGATGTATGTATGTATGTATGTATGTATGTATGTATGTATGTATGTATGTATGTATGTATGTATGTATGTATGTATGTATGTATGTATGCATGTATGTATGTATGTATGTATGTATGTATGTATGTATGTATGTATGTATGTATGTATGTATGTATGCATGTATGTATGTATGTATGTATGTATGTATGTATGTATGTATGTATGTATGTATGTATGTATGTATGTATGTATGTATGTATGTATGTATGTATGTATGTATGTATGTGTATGTATGTATGTATGTATGTATGTATGTATGTATGTATGTATGTATGTATGTATGTATGTATGTATGCATGTATGTATGTATGCATGTATGTATATATGCATGTATGTATGTATGTATGCATGTATGTATGTATGTATGTAACCCCCATGTGATGTGAATCCTTCGGTATTTTGTGTATTATTTGTACGTTTTTTTTATTTATGTAAAGTATCTGTATAGTTTTTAGCATTTTTAGAGAGACACTTTCTAGAGAGACACGAACAGCCGGAAACAAATTCCTTGTGTGTGTCAACATACTTGGCCAATAAACCTGATTCTGATTCTGATGTATGTATGTATGTATGTATGTATGTATGTATGTATGTATGTATGTATGTATGTATGTATGTATGTATGTATGTATGTATGTATGTATGTATGTATGTATGTATGTATGTATGTATGTATGTATGTATGTATGCATGTATGCATGCATGCATGCATGCATGCATGCATGCATGATGTATGCATGCATGCATGCATGCATGTATGCATGCATGCATGCATGCATGCATGCATGCATGCATGTATGTATGTATGTATGTATGTATGTATGTATGTACCGTATTTTCTGGTGTATAGGTCGCACCGGTGTATAGGTCGCACCATCCAATTATCACCAATAGATTGGAAAAATCCCTAGATAGGTCGCACCGGTGTATAGGTCGCACCTACGTTTAGCTCTGCTGCAAATGTCTGTCACAGGAGCGCACAGCAAGGCTTTTAAGAAGATTAACACTTAAAAACAATTATTTGTTTGATAAAAATTATAGCAAATATGTGTCTGAGCTGAACTTTTCCTTAATAAATGAACGTAATTGTGAAATGAGCTGGATTTAAAAATTTATTTAGCCAAAAGTGATAACAAGCCATATATAGGTCGCACCTGTGTATAGGTCGCAGGCCTTGAAAAAACCATAAAAAGGTGCGACCTATACACCGGAAAATACGGTATGTATGTATGTATGTATGTATGTATGTATGTATGTATGTATGTATGTATGTATGTATGTATGTATGTATGTATGTATGTATGTATGTATGTATGTATGTATGTATGTATGTATGTATGTATGTATGTATGTATGTATGTATGTATGTATGTATGTATGTATGTATGTATGTATGCATGCATGCATGCATGTATGTATGTATGTATGTATGTATGTATGTATGTATGTATGTATGGTTTGTTCTGGCAATCTTGTCTCAAAGTCCAAATAAAATTTGTTTTGTAGTTTCTATTCCTGGTCGCACCTTTTTACTCTTATTTCAGGAGAGCTAAACCCATTTTAAAAAACACAGATGAGAAGAACCAACAAATCACTGACTTAAATGTTTACTTTTCATACATTTATGTAGCTGGAGTTGAGTGGAAACGTGAAAGTGGAAAAATTAATCACCTCAGTACGAGTCTGATACAGCCTAAATTGGCATAAAGTGAAATTAATTGCGCGAGAAGTAAAGTCAACAAATGCAAAGTCACTCATAGACCTATTCCTAATGTTGCTCTTTAACAAAATGATTTGCAGAGCACAAGATCACAAATCAAAGCAAAAGTATTTTTTTTATTTTTTCACAAATGTTTCAGGATGTATTTTAGTATCAATATTTTCTCTACAAACACATCTTCTATGCCGCACAACTAAACAGTGTGTTTTTGTGTAAATTCAGGACAATAGTGATTCATCTTTCTGCTTAATGGACCTATTGAAATATTTCCTGTTTACCCTCACCACGTATGCTGTTTGTCGTACTCAGAACACTCTTACATGGAACAACTGCTGGTAGACCAAAGCAGCGGTGTTAGAAATATCTAAACAAGTGCTAACTTAAGAAGAAAACCAATGTTATTGATTTCAACAAAAGCTAAATATTAAAATACATTATGAAATTGTTTTGGACAGCTGTTATACGTGTATAAAAAAAATCCCCAAAGGATTTTTTTCTAAGTGGGAGCTTTGATGTGTTTTGCAAGAGAATAAGTATTTTTTGCTAAATAAAATACTAACTGACAAAACTTCACCTTGACAGCTGTCCTTCCTACAAATAGCAGAGAATTGGAACTTTTAATATAATAACAGTTAGGTAAGGTTGATTGGTAACTCTAAAATTGACCCTGGGTGTGAGTGAAACAGGTCCCTCTTGTAAATGAGTCCCCGTGGCTCAACGAGGATAGCCTGTATAAATAAAGGTTGAATGAATGAATGAATGAAAAAACAGTAAATAGATGTTGTATTAATAATTTATTATGTATTATTTGTCACAATTCAGATAGTTGAATCCATTATGTGGAGGAGGAGGTGGAATGCAAAACTTGCTGAATTTAGTGAACAGTAACATTTCAGAGATATGAACACATCTGTTTATTTTCATTTTTGCAAACATTTAGCAAAAAAAATAATATATATATTTCAGTGAGTTTGATTTACCAACTGTCTTAGCTGGTCGAGAGTGTTAGGCAGATGGTTCGTTCGATCACCTGCCAAATATTTTTTGAAAGTGCCTGCAAATTTACAAACAGTTTCCACAGATGACTTTCCAGATGGTTTCGGTTTATCAAACCATCTGGCGTTCCAGGTTAGCTGTAATAAAAAAAATAAAAATAAGAAGCATAATCATTGTGTAAGGAGAGAGGGGTGGATGGATGAGTTGACAACACACCAAACTTCCTGTTTTAAACTGATGGAGTTCCCTATCAGTCCGTCTCTCGGTGCAACACAATTGCTATGGGAATCAGCGCCTCCGCGCGGTGACCTAAAGTAATACACTCACGCCTTTACAGCAGGGGCGTCAGCGTCGCGCCAGAGGTTCCGCCCTCTGGACATTTAAGCGGCTGACGCCCGTCCATCTTTCTCTTTTTGCCCTTCACCTCGCAAATACCTGAAACACTCTTCTCGGATCTTCTCTGTATCTTCATCGCTCGACCAGAGGTGAGCTCGCTCCCTACACAGAGCATACAGAGAATCTTCTACTGCGGACTGCTAGGCTGGCGAAGGCTGGCCCGGCACATTTTTCTTCACCCCGAAGTTTTCTTCTCCTCTCTCCACAGAACGCTTCGCTCGAGGGCGCTGACTGCGCAACACCGCTACCCTGCTAACAACTAGCAGGCTAGCCGGCGAAAGCGACACGAGGAAGGAGACGTCTCCGGACGACGTTAGCACTGCTAACGGGCTTAACTCTTCTCAGCCACGGCTCCCGAGAAGGTAATGCGAAAACCCAAAAGTCAAAGAAGACCAGCAGGCCAGCGAGCCCCAGCTCCCGTGCCTTTTTTCTCTTCTGCTTTTCTACTGCTCGGTTAGCGAACGCTAACTGCGAGGCATGCTACCTGCTAAGCTAACGAAGCTAACAGGCCAGCAGCTCCGAGCAGCTTGGCGAGAGGACGTCCTCGGACGAGGAACTCTGGCAGGCCGTGAGCTCCGGCTCCCGAACCTGCTTCAGCGGATCTGGATACCCCCCTTTTCAGCAGCGGACACCCACGAGGCCTGTCCGCTCTGCTCTGGGATGCTACACGCAAGGACACTCAAAGCTTTTCTCACGGATGACCCCGGAGAAAGGAGAGTGGAAACGGAATAACTCTGCCGTTATCTGGCTAGCTCCCACGGTTAGCATGGCTAACCAGGGGCACCCACGACAACACGCGGCGGAAGACGGCGTTGCTAACACGATTAGCGCGGCCACGAGCAGACAACGAAGGACTCCATCGTGTGGTATGTGAAAATGCTTGGACTAGCTTGCTAGCTAACCTTCTTATATTTTGCCTTTTCCGCTATCCTATGAATCGACGGTAGAATTCATCGCATAACTATGTTTTTTACCGATGCTGCGTTGCTTGAGGGCCCGTCTTAGTACCGCTAGCGGGCTCACAAGTACCTCCAAGTTTAGCCCCGGTTAACGAGGAGACTCTCTGTCCAACACAGTCCAGGAGGAGGATTTTCAGCTACCTGTTCAGCTGCGTTACCTGGTAGTTTTTTCTTGCAACATCGATGACGCTGAGAGCTTATCCACCCATGAGGCTATGGATGACTCTCTGACGTTAAACCATCTCAGGGCCCGAGGGGCCCTGGCGGGATGGACAAGGACAAGTGGCCTCGGTATCGTAGGTCCACTAGGCAGAAAGCTGCAGGAGCTACAAGGGGCCACCAGCAAAAGAAGAAGAAAGGAGATCCCCCTGCACCATTACAGGCACTCTCACTCACAGAAGGAGAGTAAATGCCGAATTTCAACCACCAGTTTCTGTGTTTTTAAGGAACACGGACTAGCTGGTTCGGAACGTTTGAACACACAAGAACACTCAGACCCTTGTGTAATAAAGAGAAATCGCCATCCATACACGACAATACAATCTCAGACTAATGAATGTGTCCTGGTCCCAAAACGGGAACAGGGCCCCAGGATTGCCCGCTCACGCAGTACGGGAACCTGGCCTTTTGAGCCCAGACTTTACTTGTAAAATGCTACAAGGAGCTGGTGGTGCGTGTGTGCGCCCTAAACAATAACTAGTCTACTATAATTGTCATCCACACACGAAAATAAAATTTCACACTACTGAATGTGTCCTGGTCCCAAAATGGGAACAGGGCCTCATGTTTGCCCGCTCACGCAGTACGGGAACCTGACCTTTTGAGCCCAGACTTCACTTGTAAAATGCTACAAGGAGCTGATGGTATGTGTGTGTGCACTAAACAATAACTCGTCTACTGTATGTGTAATGAAAAACAAACACTGTTTCATGCCTATACAAGAATGAAAGTTCCAGAGCACAGACTGCCCTGGTTCTTAACTCACTACTTGGTGAAACACAACCTACTAGGTCAAACTACGAACCGCAGTGGGACACACAAGTTTTGCCTGAGACAGTCAGATCTCACGATGTCTTCTGCTGGGCAGACCAGCCTGCTCCAGAGTACGTGGGAGGGGTCGAAGGCCACCCCTTCCGCACTCGAATGAAGCAAGACATCCCTCCCAGGGGATGCGTTGCGGGCTCAAGTTCTTCCTGGTGCCCAAAAAGAGATGAATACCTGAGACCGGCCCTGGATCTCAGGACTCTGGGCAAGAAAACAAGAATTTTTCAATTTCAAAATGTTGACACTGCGGCAGGTCCCCCGGTCCGTGAGACCTGGAGACTACGCATGTACAGTGGATTTGAGAGACGCCTGCTTCCATGTGGGCGTCTGGAGGAGGCACAGGAAATTCTTCCGGTTTTGCCTTCAAAGGGAAAGCTTATAAATACAAAGTCTTACCCTTCGGTTTGAAGACTGCTCCTCATACATTTACTAAATGTCTGGATGCAGCCCTGACCCCTCTTAGGAATCAAGGAGTCAGGATTATGAACTACCTGGATTACCTCCTGGTTTTTGGCTGGGAGCAGGCCCAGTCACACTCCTGGGTGATCTCTCACCTGGAGTCTCTCTGATTTTTCATAAACCCACAAAAGGAGTGACCTGACCCCATCACGGATTACCGTATTTCTGGGAGTGCAGGTCTACACCAAGGCATGGCTCTCAGAGGAACGTGCTTCCTCGATTCGCCGTTGCCTGGCAAAAGTTTAAACTGAATCAACGGATTCCCCTGTAAGCGTGCCAACGCCTCTTTAGGCCTCTTGGCGGAAGCCATACCCTGTGTGCCACACGCATTGGTGAGGATGCGGGTCCGGCATGCATGGCTAAACCAACAAAAATAACCTGCCCCTGTCTGGGTGAGCAGAAAAAAGTTTAGAATCATCTCAAAGTACCTGAGGACCCCGGAATCTTGGGGGGACCTGTCCGTGTTCACGGAAGGGGTCCCGTAAGGTAAGGCGTCATCCCGTGTGATTATCACGATGCACACCTTGGAAACAGGATGAGGAGGCAGTCTGCAGAAATCAGAATGCCCGAGGCCTCTGGAATGATCAGGAAGTAGATTGTACATCAACTTCCTGGAGTTGTTGGCCGTATTCCTGTCAGCAAGATACTTCTTTGGTGAAGGTCTGATTGCGGGACAGCACGTCCTGGTGTAATCAGATAACAAAACCACAGTGTCCTTCATTGACTGGGGAGGGGGGATGAGATCCCAAGCCTTCCTCAGCCTGACACAGAGGATGCTCACATGGTACGCTCCAGGATTATTGTCGCTCAGGGCGACTCATGTTCCGAGTGAACTGAGTTACGGAGCGAATGCCCTCTCAAGAGGGCCTCTTTTGGAATCAGCAGGGATACCATAGCAGTTGCCTTCTTACAGAGACCTGCTAACTCAGGCACATGGGTAGCTTCTACACCCATGTCCGGAGTTGTGGCAGCCTTCAGCCTGGCCACTGAAGGGGACTGGCTGAGGGTCTAGGGCCTGATCGTCTTTGCTCCAACAACAACAACAACATACACAAGGGACACTCTTGGTGTTTATGTTTACTTGGGAGTTGCTTCAGTGGAAGGGTTCCCCTCTCCTCTGACAGTTCTCCAACATCAGGATGGGCCTCTTTGACAGTCCTAGTAGTTGTCTGTTCAAGAAGCAGATGAGGGACTCGTGTGTACCCCTTGTACATAAATTTTTCCCCTGTGGACCTGGAAGGTTACCCTGTGCTTGAACTGGGTTTTTTACCTCCACATTGCCATCTGATCGCCAGTGGCGTAATTGGTCCCTTGCACTTTTTCTCCTGCTTCTCAAGATTTCCAGGGGAAAAGGAGATGATGAGTAATCACACTAGCAGAGGACGCTTATGCTTTCTCTAACTGGTGTTTTCATCTATGTGTCCAGTGGTAACATCAGGACGATGTTTCTACATGTGGCATTTTTCTTCTCAGGCTGTGCTCTCTACATACCTTGTGGAGAGCGGCTGGGAAGATCGTCGGCACCTCCTTGCCCTTACTGCAGGACTTGCACAGCAAACGCCTCACTCGGAAAGCCGACTGCATGGCAGGTGATCCCACACACCCACTACACAGCCGCTTCAGACTGCTGCCATCAGGGAGGAGACTGAGGAGTCTCCAGGCTCGAACCAGCAGACTGAGAGACAGCTCTGTTCATCAGGCAGTCAGAATGCTAAACACTCTGCCTGCTCTGCCTCCCCTCCCATTTGAACTGCCTTAACACAAAAAACTTTCTCACACATTACCACTCAACACAAAGTTTTTAACACTGGACCCTGTGTCATCAAACGGGTTATTCACTAAACTCTCGGTCATGTACTCATTCAGTTTGCACTACTTCTCATATTTGCACTAATGTTTGTATTACATTACTGCCTATAGTCATACTACTGTTTACATTCACTGTTTACATTTATTAATACGGTTTACATTTATTACTACTGCTTTACATTTATTACTACTGTTTACATTTACACTACTTTTATCTACACTACTGCAGATACATATACAGCATTCTCTGACTAGCCTTATCTAAGGATGCCAAATGTGCCTTATGTGCCTCACTGCATATGCCACTTTGCCTCTATACCAACATCAACTACCTCATACATATACTGTGTACATTAACTTATATGCTGCTGTGCCACTCTTTGCAAATGTCAATGCTAGAACCTTCAGTTTATTTTATAGATATACTTTTTATACTTTTTATACTACTATGCAAAAACTCAGGACAGTATTACACTTTTATTATTTCATTTTATGCTTATGTTCATTGGGTGTTTGGTGTTTCAGGGGTGTTTGGTGTTTCAGTGTTGGTGTAAATTTTCATACTTTTATACTATTATGAAAAAACTCAGGACAGTGTTACACTTTTACTATTTTATGCTTATGTTTATTAAATGTTTTAGTGTTTAGTGTTTAGATGGTTACTGTTGCACCGAGGGACTGAGAGAAACGCAATTTCGGTCCTGTGTATGTCCTGTACATATTGCAGTTCTGACAATAAAGTTGACTTTGACTTTGACTTTGAAATGCCTGCCGTATTAAGGCAGATGTTCTCTCATGCATTTTGCTGAGCATTTCAAGGGCGTGAATGAATTACGTTCCCATAGCAATTGTGTTGCACAGAGAGACCGACTGATAGGGAACTGAAAGTTATGTACCATAACTCATGTTCCCTGAAGAAGGGAACGAGGTGCAACACATCTGGCCCTTTCAATGCTGAATGCTCGGTGAAGTGCATTTATTAGAGAAAGATGGACGGGCGTCAGCCGCTTAAATGTCCAGAGGGTGGGGCCTCTGGCGCGACGCTGACACCCCTGCCGTAAAGGCGTGTGTGTATTACTCCAGGTCACCGCGCGGAGGCGCTGATTCCCATAGCCATTATGTTGCACCTCGTTCCCTTCTTCAGGGAACATGAGTTATGGTGCATAACTTTCAGTTTTTTTACTCCATGCATTAAAAATCTACGGTTACTAAAGTCTCATTTAACATGTAAATGACCTTTTTAATAGCTTAAACCAGGGGTGTCCAAACATTTTCATATGTGGGCCAAAACTATCCAGATGAAAGGACTCGTGGGCCACAAAAATGGGAATTTAACTCTCAACGTGAACAATATTTTGGAGAAAGGACAAAAGTTTATTAATTTTGGTGGAGAAGAAGTTTTAAATTGCTGTAGATCTAAAACACTAAAAACCTCATGAACACTAAGCTTATATGTTTTATTAAAAAGGATTTGATTTTTTTGATTTGTTGGGTCTATGTTTGTTGTTTTCTTGAGTTTGGAAAGTTAATTTAGGCTGTTCTCAGCAACAATAACGTAATATGAGCTGTGCTGGGCAGCGCTAATCCAAAAATTAGTTCCGCTATTTCTAAAGCACTTATTAATTTATTTAGGTGTGCAATTTCAAAAGCGCTTATGTCTTAGGAAAGCTAGCGGAAGCTAATTCTAAAGCGCTAACGTGCAAATGACTAACTACTTTTTTTAATCCAGCAGATTTGACCATTTTGTGAAACAGTTAAGCTCAGGAACCCTTGTGCTATAAAGTCAGCAAAGAAATATATATTTTTAAGCGTTTATTTAGCTAAATTTAAAGAAATAAAGCCGTCCCACCCGTGGGCCATTTGCATGAAAGAAAGTAGTTCGCCATTTGAAATGGTGAACTACTTTTTTTAATCCAGCAGATTTGACCATTTCGTGAAACGGTTAAGCTCAGGAACCCTTTTGCTATAAAGTCAGCTAAGAAATATATTTTTTCTCAGCAAAGAAATAATTGTTTTTACCGTGTTTTCTTGTAAAGTCCTTCGTGTGGGCTCGCTTCTGTGGCCGGCCGCCATTTTGAGCAGGGCAAATGAGGCGCTGACGCGTCGCGTAGGCCGCTGAGAAACATCCATAAGTTCACCCTCCATGTTAAAAACTCTTCGTCTGACTCTTCGAAAACAAGCAATAAGGCTGCAGAGTAACACACTGGCTGCTAACTGCTATATAGAGATTGCTCTCTCTAGACAATAGGGCCCCTTAGGGCGGGCACCGCTTTTTTTTCACAGACCACATCCGGCGCTGATTGGATGTGGTCCGTGAGCAGTCGTCCGGTTGATTTAAGAGCCCGTAAATAAGTTTTTTCGTTTTTACTGATAGATAATTAGTTATTAGCGGTACTGCATTTTATTAATAATAATAATAATAATAATAATAATAATAATAATAATAATAATAATAATTATCAGGATGGGCCTCTTTGACAGTTCTAGTAGTTGTCTTGATGAGGATCAGTTCCTCCAAATCCGAGGCCATGGTCTTGAGCCGGAAAAGGGTAGCATGCCCTCTCCGGGTCGGGGAGGAGGTCCTGCCCCAAGTGGAGGAGTTTAAGTATCTCGGGGTCTTGTTCACGAATGAGGGAAAACTGGAGCGTGAGATCGATAGGCGGATAGGTGCAGCGTCCGCAGTGAAGCGGGTGCTGTACCGGTCTGTCGTGGTGAAGAGAGAGCTGAGTCGAAAGGCAAAGCTCTCAATTTACCGATCGATCTACGTTCCCACCCTCATCTATGGTCATGAGCTTTGGGTTATGACCGAAAGAACGAGATCTCGGATACAAGCGGCTGAAATGAGTTTTCTCCGCAGGGTGTCTGGACTCTCCCTTAGAGATAGGGTGAGAAGCTCAGTCATCCGGGAGGGACTCGGAGTAGAGCCGCTGCTTCTCCACATCGAGAGGAGCCAGTTGAGGTGGCTCGGGCATCTGGTTAGGATGCCTCCCTGGTGAGGTGTTCCGGGCATGTCCCACCGGGAGGAGACCCAGAGGAAGACCCAGGACGCTGGAGGGACTATGTTTCTCGGCTGGCCTGGGAACGCCTTGGGATTCCCCCAGAGGAGCTGCTCCAAGTGGCTGGGGAGAGGGAAGTCTGGGCCTCCCTACTTAGGCTGCTACCCCCGCGACCCGACCCGGATAAGCGGAAGAAAATGGATGGATGGATGGATGGATAATAATAATGAATTTAATTTATAACGCACTTTTCATTAATAAAAATCTCAAAGTGCTACAAAGTGCAACAAAAGCAAAAATCAAATAAAACAAGTGATAAAATCAAGTAAAATCAATAATAATATCAACTAAGATCAAAGACAAAATCATGTGGAGGCAGAATAGGCCTGCTTAAAAAATAAATAAATAAATAAAACAAGTGATAAAATCAAGTAAAATCAATAATAATATCAACCAAGATCAAAGATAAAATCATGTGGAGGCAGAATAGGCTTGCTTAAAAAGAAAAGTCTTTAAGCCGTTTTTAAAGTCAACCAGTGACTGTGGAGCTCTCAGGTAGTCAGGGAGGGAGTTCCATAGGCGGGGGGCAGTCACACAGAATGCCCGGTCTCCCATGGTCAGTGTTGGGTGTAACGCGTTACTTAGTAACGCGTTACAGTAATCACATTACATTTTGCAGTAACGTAGTAGTGTAACGCACTACTTTGAAAATGCCTGTAATATATTACAGTTACTAACAAAACCTTACATTCGTTACTTGCGTTACAATCAGGACCTTTCGGAGAATAGTTTTATTTATTTACCTTTCGGAGAATAGTTGTGGTACGACGAGGACGACGGAGCGGACCATAGACATTATATATAGATATCTATGGAGCAGACTGTCACGTGGGGAAAACAAAGACGTACGCGATGACGTCGGAACGTTATACGTCAACGTACATAGACATATAAAGGTACATAGACATACGGCCTCTGTCACTAGCCTCGCGAGAACTGCCACCTGCAGTAAGCCTCGGTGGCAGTTCTCGCGATGTTGGGGCTGGCGCGGTCGAGACTCGAGAACAAACCCGGAAAAACACATAGAGATGGATGTAACGAGAGAGGACGCGTCCCTGCCAAAAAAGTTAAGACTTCGTGTAAATATGTTGAAAAATGGGACAGCGAATTTACTTTCCTAAAGTTTATTACGCGTTTTTTAAGATTTGTAACCGCGACTTTAGTGTCTCTCTCTCATGGGGGAAGGAACGATGTCCGTCAGCATGAAAAATCCGTCAAGCACAAAGGTAAGCCTGTCAGATTGTGATCACATAACTGGTTTGAAAGAGGCTGATAGGTAGTTATTTTAGATTTCTTGTAAACCTGTCTGTTCTGTTTTATTTTTTTAAAACAGAAGTTTTACATTTTGATATTGTCATACCTTTTGAATGGCACATTTACATATGCATTGTGCTTGTTATGTAGCACTGCTGTTTTACTTTTTCATCAAAAATGAGTGTCAAAAAGATCTCTAATATCATTATTGAAAGATAAAAATTAATACAGGTTAAATCTCAGGTACAGTATTAGAGTAATCCAAAAGTAATGTAACTAAGTTACTTTCAGAACTGAGTAACTAAGTAGTGTAATATGTTACTTTTTTTTAAAGTAACTAGTAATGTGTAACTAATTACTTATTTTGGGTAACTACCCCAACACTGCCCATGGTCCTTAATTTTATTTTAAATAAAAATAGCTCAAAACCGCTTATGAATTATAAAAGTTAGTCAATCCGCTATAGCGCTAACGAATTGTTTAGGTCCGCTATTAGTGGATTAGCGCTTTAGCGGCCTCTAGCGGGCTGGTGCCCAGCACTGAATATGAGTAAGTGTCCTTTTAAAAGGGGGACGATCAGCCTTTTGGACCATGGATGGCCCAAAAGGCTGATCAAAGTTCAGAAAAATTGTTCAGCTGTCAGTCACTACAACAAATTTATAGAAGGTTTGATAAAGTTGATCAACTCGTATGTAGATACCACCTTATATTCATTTAAAAATGTCCAATTTCCCTCTTCATGATTTTATCAACTGCAATATTTAGACAAGTTTTATGAATCATTATCCAAAAGTCTCCGTCCTGATAGACATCAGTAAAGGTTTTTGGTGCTTTGTACCATGAAGTGAAAACAAAAAGATTATAGCCAAAAGTTGGCATTTTGCTTAATGTTGCTCATTTTGAGAAAATAGTTTATCATTTTGCTGATGAACCTAAACATCATATAAAAAAGGATTACAAACTTATTTTCAGAAAGTCTGCATCAACCTCTTTAGCCTGTTGGTTAAAATGATACCATTCTTAAGCTTTAGTTGTGGGTCACACACAATCACTCCAAGGGCTGTGAATGTCCCTCAGGCTGCACATTGGACACCTGTGCTCTAAACTGTTATTTCCCTTAAACTTTACACATTTACTTTTGAAAACATTTTTTATAGACTTTATGTAGA
>JBBPBX010012846.1:5430-32957 GCA_038048925.1 Garcialebias charrua | reverse complement strand
AGTTTGGGTTCTGCGGGTTGCAGGATAGATAAAGCTGTAGCATTAAGTTATTCAAGCTTTATTAAATTATTGAGATAACCAGCAATACTCCTTGGAGGAAAACCTGTATCTAAAACATTGTGTCTTTCAGATTAAAGTGATTGTTATGTTGACAGTGGACACGCTCGGATGTGTCGTTATGACCTCGGTTTTGTTATTTCACACCTTTGTGTGTGACTATTGCACAAGCAGAGCTTATTGCAAACAGAATAGGATTTTCATGAGTTTGGTTTCATGTTTCTGTTGCCAACAAACGCTGCAGTTTTATGAAGCATTCACACTATTGTGATCCATTTCTCTTCTGTACGTTTTTCGGTGTGATTCTCATCGCACATTTTTCAAGCTTTTTCAACAAATCATTAATCATACATCAAAAAGTTCAGCTCTATCAGGTCAATCCTGCTATGACTTTTGGTTTTGGTGCAACTTTAGCTTTTTTAAACATTTAGCCTTTTCTGACACTTTTTTTTTTCATAAAAAATGAAAAGAGCTCATTTTCCGTCCTTCAAATCTTTAGATCTGTTTACAACTTTTTACTGCTCCTTTCACATTTTGTTCTGGTTCAGCTTCTTTCAGCTGCCTTGTGCAAAGTTAACTTTTTTCAGCTACTTTCAGCTAATTTAAGCTGTTTTTGCAGCTGTTACGTGCTCCTTTCAGATTATTTCTGCTACGTAAATGTTTTTGTGCTTCTTCCAATTTACTTCTTCTAATTTCAGCTTGTTATGCTCCTTTCAGCTTATTTCTGCATTTCAACATTTTATGCTATTTCAGCTACTATTTAGCTGTTTTTACGCTAATTTGAGCTTTTTCAGCTAGTTCCACAATTTTTTGCACTCATTTAAACTTTTTCAGCCTAATTCAGCAAAAATGTGCATTCTAGTCAAAGTCAAAGTCAACTTTATTGTCAGATCTGCAATATGTACAGTGCAGGACATACACAGGACCGAAATTGCGTTTCTCTCAGTCCCTCGGTGCAACAGTAAACATCTAAACATTGAAACACTGAAACATATAATAATAGACATAAGCATAAAATAGTAAAACTAACACTGTCCTGAGTTTTTTTGCATAGTGGTATAAGAGTATGAAAATTTACACCAACTCTAAAACTAAAACATTAAACATTTAATGAACATAATACTGTCCTGAGTTTTTGCATACTAGTATAAAAAAAGAGTATAAAAAGTATAACTAAAATAAACTAAAGGTTTCTAGCATTGACATTTGCAAAGTGGCAAAGCAGCGTATGAGTCAATGTACACAGTATATGTATGAGGTAGTAGTTGATGTTGTTGTAGAGGCAAAAAGTGGCATATGCAGTAAGGCACATTGGGCATCCCTAAATAAGACCGTTCAGAGCACACTGTATATGTACCAGCAGTGGTGTAGATATTAGAGTAGTGTAAATAAATGTAAACAGTAGTAATTACATGTAAGCAGTAGTAATAAAAGTAAACAGTATTAATAAATGTAAACAGAGAATGTAAACAGTATTATGATTATAGGCAGTGATGTAATACAGACATTAGTGCAAGTATGAGAAGTAGTGCAAACTGTATGAGCACATGACCGAGAGTTTAGTGAAAACCCGTTTGGTGACACAGAGTCTAGTGTTAAAAACTTTGTGTTGAGTGATAATATGTGAGAAAGTTTTAGTGTTAAGGCAGTTCAAATGGGAGGGGAGGCAGAGCAGGCAGAGTGTTTAGCATTCTGACTGCCTGATGAACAGAGCTGTCTCTCAGTCTGCTGGTTCGAGCCTGGAGACTCCTCAGTCTCCTCCCTGATGGCAGCAGTCTGAAGCAGCTGTGTAGTGGGTGTGTGGGATCACCTGCCATGCGGTGGGCTTTCCGATTGAGGCGTTTGCTGTGTAAGTCCTGCAGTGAGGGCAAGGAGGTGCCCACGATCTTCTCAGCTGCTCTCACAATGCGCTGGAGGCTCTTGCGGCATGATGCAGTACATGCACCAAACCACACAGTGATGCAGCTGGTCAGGACACTTTCTCCACTTGTAATTTGAGTTTCTTTATGCATTTTAGCTACTTTTCAGCAGTACGGTATATATTTTTTTTTTTGGTGGCTGATTTCAGCTTTTTTTTTCTGATAATTCCCACGGTTTGTGCTCTTTCTGCTTCTTTCAGCCTAACTGGGCAAACATAGATTGTTGCTGTTTTCTTATCCTAATTCAAGGTTGTGGTACTCTTTCAGTTAGCTTTTTTAGGTCATTTTAGTTGTTTTCAGAAAAATGCAAGTTTTTTGTGGTGATTTCAGCATAATTAACTTCCTTTCAGCTTTTTCTGCTAGTTTCAGCTTTTTCTGCTCTTTCAGCTACTATTTAGCTGTTTTTATGCTAATTTGAACTTTTTCAGCTTATTCCACATTTTCTAAGCTCTTTTAAGTTCCTTCAGGTTGTTTAAGCTTCTTTATGAATTTACAGCTGTTATTCAGCTTATTATTAATATTATTATTATTATTAATTTCAGCCTTTTTTAATTTATTTCCAAATTTTTGGGCTCTGCTTATGTAAATGTTATTTAGCAAATATGTGTTATTTCTGTTTTCTCCTGTTGATTTAGGTTTGTTCTTCCATTTTAGCTAAATATAGCACTTTCTTTTGTTAATTTCAGCAGTTTTTCAGCAAGTTAGTCTGCAATAAGCATTCACACTGCATTTTCACAGGAAATGCAATTTCTCTAGTTTTAGTTGAGATAAACACAAGTTGTCTTTATAGCAACACAACAAATCTATGCAAGTAATAAACTACATACACAGGAACATTTAAAAACACATGATACCCTCATTTTAGTTAGTTGTATATAAAACATACTTTGCACACATATCTAAAAAAGATTAAGCTGATAATGATGTAATGATATATTAAGACACTTTTATTTTCTTTATGTTTCTTTTTGTGAGTACAGTATTTTCTGGTGTATAGGTTGCACCTGTGTATAGGTCGCATTGTCCAATATCACCAATAGATGGAAAAATCCCTAGATAGGTCGCACTGGTGTATAGGTCGCACCTACGTTTAGCTCTGCTGCAAATGTCTGCCACAGGAGTGCACAGCAAGGCTTTTAAGAAGATTAACACTTAAAAACAATTATTTGTTTGATAAAAATTATAGCAAATATATGTCTGAGCTGAACTTTTCCTTAATAAATGAACGTAATTGTGAAATGAGCTGGATTTAAACATTTGTTTCACCGAAAGTGATAACAAGCCATATATAGGTCACACCTGCAGGTCGCAGGCCTTGAAAAAAAAACATAAAAAGGTGCGACCTATACACCGGAAAATACGTAATTACTTTTTCCTACCTGTATGAAATGAAGATGATGTTTTTCTCTTTCTTTAAAAAAAGTTTTACTTTACACTTGTGAGTAGTTAACCTAAGTTATTCCTCTGAATACAGAAAATTGTGTGTACATGTTTTGATTGTAAAGTTCAGAAATCTATTAAAACTACTGCAGAAATCTCAGTAGTAGCAGGCTTACAATGATCGATGACCATGTGTTAAAATTTCCTTTGATTTCTGATGACACATCAGGAGTTCTTACCACAGAAAAAAAAAACCTTTGTTCTACTGATTACTTTGAGTACCGGGTATATATAGAAACCCAAATGACACGATTCACTTCCTTCATTGCAATTTTTTTTTTTAAATATATCGTTAAAGCTTCAACATGACTTTGCCTGTATCTTGTCATATTTCATGTTTTCGCATATTATACTGTAATCTTCTACACGTCCACATGGACCTCCTCTCAGTCTTTACATCTTTATCTCACTGCTGTCTTCTTTCATGTGGCACCGTTCTCTCACTGGCCAATGCTCAAAACTACAATGCTCGTGCCAGATACTCCTGTGAACTGTATCTTTTACAGTTACAGCAACCAAAAACACCTGAAAGGCACCTGAAAGTAAAAAAAAAAAAGACAAAACGATTCAGCCTTTTGTGACTGTTAACCTTACAAGCATGGAGGTAACAGCCTGAGCAGCATGGTGCAACCCATCTGTGTGTCTGGTTATGAAGCAGGCTCACAGCCCCAGGCCAGAGCCACCATGTTGTGTAATAGCTACATAAGCAGAGATGGAGTCCTGAGGGGGCTACAGAGTCACCCACTGGGATGACAATAGCAGTTTGGTTAATAGAAATTCACTTCCACACAAAACCATCAGTCACACACACTAAAAAGTGCAGGAAGAAAAGTGCATACAATATTAACAAGTACTGATGCTAAGACACTTTGAGTAAACAACAAACAGTTGGATGATACATGTTCGTGACTGGTTATTTTCTCTTCTGGATCTCTGCAGCTCTGGTTGGACATATTGTTCTGTGTGTGTTTCCTGTTGTGTTGACTGCTCTGTGAGAATGCTTCTTGTACATCCAGGTGCGTGAACGTGATTGTGTGTGCAAGGGTCAAGATTCAGGCACTTTTAAACAGTCGTGTCTATTTTCAGCGTGTACAGTATTATCCAGTCCACTGTCTCACAAGCATGCAACAACAAGAAACAAATAAAAAATATCTGCAGGTGGAAATGTTTCAAGCGAATAGGTGAGTTTACAGACGTAGCTATGTGGTAACGTCATAATAGTTCTACTGTATTTGGCAATACATTAAGTGCTGCTGAACCGATTAAGAGTTTTAAATGAATGTATTAACAACAAATATTTATATAAAATGTAAGTTACATTATGCAGCTTTAAACAGCCCATGATGCCGTTCTTATTTTTGCATTCATTATAGGGCTGGACGATATGGCCAACACTTTTATCACGATATATTTCTTAATTTTGGTCGATAACGATATAATTCCGATATCGATATAAACAATATGAAAGCCTCAAATAAATTAATGTTCACCTTTTATTTGTATTTAGCCTTCAACAAAATTTGAAATCACCATCAAATAAACCAAACTCTCAGCTTCGTCAGTGTAATCGTTTGAACTTTAAACAACATAACTCTAGCCCATGCAGCAAACGTCTACGTTTGATACAGCTGGGGGTGTTGTTTCAGGGACACGTTGGCTCAGACTTTTATTGTGCTTCATCTTCTGACTCTCAGCATATTTTATCAAGTAGAAACTCTTCAGATGTTGGAACAGGTTCGATGTGTACCCACCGCTAGTTGGGACGATCTCTCCGGCACATTTTGCAGCACACTAACTGGAACCTGCAGTTCATCAGATCTTAGCTAGCCGAACGACTTCCACACCGCTGAATTAGTCTTTCCTCTCTTAGCAATTATGTCATCTAATAATAATATAATAATACTTTATTTATAGAGCCCTTTAAAACAACCACAGCTGCAACAAAGTGCTGTACATAAAATCAAGAACATTTAAACACATAAAAATAAAACAGTTGTTAAAACATTAAGATCAATAAAAACAATAAAAACAGTGCAGAACAAATTCAGTCTGTGCTAAAAGCCAGTGAGTAAAAATGTGTTTTTAAAAGAGTTTTAAAACTGGACAGTGAAGGAGCTTGTCTGACGGGAAGAGGGAGATCGTTCCACAGTTTTGGAGCAGCAACAGAAAAAGCTCTGTCCCCTCTGAGCCTCCGTTTGGACCTCGGCACCTCCAGAAGCAGCTGATCAGCTGATCTGAGGCACCGAGCAGGAGAGTATGGGTGAAGCAGCTCAGAGAGGTAGGATGGAGCAAGACCATTTAAACTTTAAAAACAAATAAAAGAATCTTAAAATGAACTCTAAAATGAACAGGCAGCCAGTGGAGTGAAGCCAGAGTGGGGGTGATGTGCTCCCTCTTATGAACTCCAGTTAGAAGCCGAGCAGCAGCGTTCTGGACCAACTGGAGACGTCTGAGGGAGGACTGGCTGACTCCAAGGTAAAGAGCGTTACAGTAATCCAGCCGAGAGGTGATGAAGGCATGGATTACTGTTTCTGCTTTTTCTTTGCTTGCGAAAGCTTGTTCCTTCACATTCTGATGGTTATGGGCACTCATTTTGAAGCAAAAACACTGCACGTTGGAGGTTAGCCTAGCCTACTACCGCTAACTCCCTCGAGCTCTGTGTGTGGTGTACGCAGCCAACCACGCACTTACGTAGTTATGTGTCGCAGCTTTTTCTGTTTGGATTGAAGCCGACCCAAACAGAAAAAGAAGTGTATCAGTGAAACGCTGTAATCATATTGAAATATCGAAAATGTGCTTAAAACTCTGTATATTGTGATATCAATATCAAATTATCGTCCAGCCATAATTCATTATGTCTGTAAAGATTGGTTTGGGGATCAACCAAAACATATGTTGATATAAAAAATAAATCAACACATTTATGTCTTAGCACACTTTGCTGGAGTACTTCCTGCCACTTTCTTAATGAAATGCTCAATTTTAGCTCATTTCTTTAAACCTCCTTTCCTGATAGACTCTTCTCTGACTACAGATGGTGGTTTATTGACACCAGCACATTTTTGAGTTAAGGCACTGCACAGGTGTTATGTGACTGTTTTACGTGAGGTAGACGGGGGAAGAAGAGAATTTTCAAGCTTTTTAGGTTAAGTCAAAAGTCAAAGTCAAAGTCAACTTTATTGTCAGAACTGCAATATGTACAGGACATACACAGGATTGAAATTGTGTTTCTCTCAGTCCGTCGGTGCAACAGTAACCATTTAAACACTAAAACACTGAAACATTTAATAAACATAAGCATAAAATAGTAAAAGTGTAACACTGTCCTGAGTTTTTGCATAGTAGTATAAAAGTATGAAAATTTACACCAACACTAAAACACTAAACATTTAATGAACATAAGCATAAAATGAAATAATAAAAGTGTAATACTGTCCTGAGTTTTTGCATAGTAGTATAAAAAGTATATCTATAAAATAAACTGAAGGTTCTAGCATTGACATTTGCAAAGAGTGGCAAAGCAGCATATGAGTTAATGTACACAGTATATGTATGAGGTAGTTGATGTTGGTATAGAGGCAAAGTGGCATATGCAGTAAGGCACATTGGGCATCCTTAAATAAGGCTAGTCAGAGAATACTGTATATGTATCAGCAGTAGTGTAGATATAAAAGTAGTGTAAATGTAAACAGTAGTAATAAATGTAAACAGTAGTAATAAATGTAAACAGTAATAATAAATGTAAACAGTGAATGTAAACAGTAGTATGACGAGGTCAGGGGTGTCAAAGTCAAATACACCAAGGGCCACAAAAAAATAATTGCTACAAGCCAAGGGCCGGACTGGTTCAATGTTTATTATAAGGGGGTGATATAATATTTTTTTTCTTCTTTCTGCACTCTTTTCATTGTGTTTTCTTTTTGATTAATTTGTTTTATTTTGTCTCTTGAATTAATAAATGAATTAAATACAATGTTAAATAGCTTTACATCTGCTAAGTTCTTGGCATAAATCAACACAGACATGTTCCTGCTTTTAGTATTTTACATTGTTTTATAATGCAGCCGTTTAGGTTTTGTTTTCTCTTTTAAATGAATTAATAAATTAATTAAATACAATGTTAAATAGCTTTACATCTGCTAAGTTCTTGGCATAAATCAACACAGACATGTTCCTGATTTTAGTATTTTACATTGTTTTATAATGTAGCTGTTTATGTTTTGTGTTTTTAATACAGTTTTCTTATGGTTTTTAATTAATATGCTTTTTTATGATTGTTTACTGTTGGCTGCAAGTATCAAGCTGCAAAATCCTTCATTATCTACAGCTGATAGCTGTTGGTCATTAATTATGATAAAGTTTAGCAACTTATTGGTGAACATTCTAGCTCTGGGGCTTCAGCGGTGTGTTTTTATTGTTCAATCCGGTCAGCCGCTCTCCGCCTGTCCCATCATATGAGACGGTCAGACAGCGGGTAGGACTAGACGCGGCTGGCCGCTGTCGGTCTCCCTGTTTCGGTTCAGCGAGTGGCGTCCCACTCGAATGTCCAACGTAAAACTAACCTGACCTAACCTGTGGCGCTATGGCTCTGCAGACGTTGCTGTCTTGCGGTGTTTAGTGTAAAATACTTCCACACAGAGGACATGTTACGATAAAAAGTTGGTTAGCTGTTAGCTACAGTGCTACTCACTCACACACGCTGGAGCTGGCCAAGTAACTGGATTTCCTGAATGTGAAGTGAGGCGGGTCTTCTTCTTCTGGGTTCGAGACACAATGGATTGGCCCCACCCCTGCTACCGTTGCATTGTGGGGAATGTAGTTTTGGTGCGCGCAAAACACCAGCGGGCGGCTGTGGCCTGCGGGCCGTTTCTAATAGTAATTAAATATCATTCAGGGGGCCATAAATATTTAATTCGCGGGCCGGATCTGGCCCGCGGGCCGGGACTCTGACATATGTGCTATAGGCAGTAATGTAATACAAACATTAGTGCAAATATGAGAAGTAGTGCAAACTGAATGAGCACATGACCGAGAGTTTAGTGAATAACCCGTTTGATGACACAGAGTCCAGTGTTAAAATCTTTGTGTTGTGTGGTAATGTGTGAGAAAGTTTTTTGTGTTAAGGCAGTTCAAATGGGAGGGGAGGCAGAGCAGGCAGAGTGTTTAGCATTCTGACTGCCTGATGAACAGAGCTGTCTCTCAGTCTGCTGGTTCGAGCCTGGAGACTCCTCAGTCTCCTCCCTGATGGCAGCAGTCTGAAGCGGCTGTGTAGTGGGTGTGTGGGATCACCTGCCATGCGGTGGGCTTTCCGAGTGAGGCGTTTGCTGTGTAAGTCCTGCAGTGAGGGGAAGGAGGTGCCGATGATCTTCTCAGCTGCTTTCACGATGCTGGAGGCTCTTGCGGCAGGATGCAGTACATGCACCAAACCACACAGTGATGCAGCTGGTCAGGACACTTTCTATGGCACCCCTGTAGAAGGTGCTCATGATGGGGGTTGGAGCTCCAGCCCTTTTCAGCTTGCGGAGAAAGTAGAGGCGCTGGTGAGCCTTCTTGGCCAGTGATGCAGTGTTCCTGCTCCAGGACAGGTCCTCTGAGACATGCACTCCCAGGAACTTGGTGCTGTCTACTCTCTCCACTAAGTTTTTCTCCATTAAGTTTCTTGTTCAGGAGAAAAATACCTTTAAACGTTGTAACTTTAAAAACTGTTCACATCCACATAAATACGTTGACACACTTACAAAAAGGAAGTGTAAAACAAAAAGAAATGCAAAAACTACTTAATTATACTTTTTTGTCTTTAGGATACTAACAAGAATGTATTACTGGCGCTCTTACAGCCAAAACAAATCAGTTATGAACCGTGTTATAATGTTCTCTTGTGCGGTTTAGTTTTTTTTTTGTTTGTTTCTTTAACGACTCTACCTGTCATTCTTAATATTCAATGCTGTCATATCTGTGTTAACACACATTCAGTGACGGTTCAGTCAGTCACATTAAGAAGGAACAAAAGAAAAATGTGACAAGAAAAACCACAGCAACTTTAAAGACTATCAGTTTAACAATCTTGGCAGCTTTTTAATAAGACTTCCATCAGACATATAGCGCTGTTAATGTCTTGGACTGAGGCACTTTTATATTTTCAGTCTGAAGCCGAACAGCACTGTGTTTTAAACACCTTTTGCAAAATCTAAACTATTGCAAACCTATATTTGCAGAAAGAAAATCTAAAATCCTAAATAAATCCAGTTTTCATGACAAAAACGATGAAATCCATACCGGAATAATTTCCTTTTAGTTTATAACAAAGCCATTTTATTGTATAACTTCTTTCAAATCATGGATTCCCTCCCAAAAATTAAGAGTTATCTGTAGTTTGGTTAAAAAAATTTACATTGAAATATATATACAGTAGTTTTATTTATAATTATTTATAATTTATTAACTTTGTATTTTCCAGGTGTCTCTTATAAATGAGTCCCCGAGGCTCAATGGGATTAACCTGTATAAAAAAAGGTTGAATGAATGAAAAAAAAGTAAGTAGAGCGAATGGGAGCAATTTTGTTTTTGCCTGGTTCTTTGTGTGCGTGTTTATGTGTGTGTGTGTTTTGATGTACTGTTAGCAAATGAGTTGCCATCTACAACTGATTTTACTTTTCAAATTGCCCATTACACCTAATTGATACAATCTCAACCCGTTTTACATTTCAAGCTAAAACTTGTTGTGGTACAATATTGGCTGAGGGTCATTCTCAGCACATGCACAGAGGGCTGTCCACTGCACAACATCTGCTAAAAGATGTGTTTTCCAAGCTTTCCAACAAATCTGTTTGCATGTTTGTTTGTTTGTTTGTCAGCTCCTGGAACCAGTTTGAAGGAACCCTAAAAAAATGAATCACTGGATGTTCATCCACAACTGATGAACATTTGGAGTTAACTCAAATCAAGATGGCCACCACAGCTTATCTGCTCCTGCCAACACAAAATAATTCACTCAAAACTATTGAACTTGAGATTGTTTGTGTGGAAGCTGAGGACGCTCCTCAACCTCCTCCATTCGCCAACACAAGATGTGGCTGTGGTGGCCGTCTCGAATTAAAGCTCAGTCGTGAAAGGCAGCGGGCGATATGCATTCCTTTAAATAATTCTAGTGGTTCCCATCCCTGGTCCTGGAGGAGCTCTATTTTCTATGTTTTAGTTGTTTCCCTGCTTTGACACACCTTGAATGAATGGGTGATCAACGGGCGTCTGCAGAACCCGAGGAAGTACCGTATTTTCCGGACTATAAGTCACACCTTTTTGCCTAATTTGCATGCCCTGAGACTTATAGAGAGGTGAGACTTGTTTATGGATTTTTTCCCATATTTTTAGACAAATTTTTGGCTCAGATATGACCATTTTTCCATTTTGGCAAAATGGTGCAGTACCACTTTTGGCCGCTAGGGGTTTAGTACCACCTTTGTCCACTAGGGTACACCAACAGTTCCCACCTCATGTGTCCGACGAGAGCCTCCTCTGGTCGGACTCACTCTGTCGCAGCCCGGCCTCCTGCTCTGGAGGTATGAACTAGCTACTTCGCTGTTAGCTCAGTGTTTGTTAGCAAAATAGGTCAAGAACCACAGGACATATTTTGGTCAAACGTACAGAACGTAATCTTACAACTGATTAGCTTTATGAGATGTTTGAGATAAAATTCGATGTTTTATAGATGTAAATGTGTCGCGGTTATCTTAGTTGATTTTTCCTTGTACGTTTGAGCAAATAGCTCATAAACTACACAGCAGATTTTTTTTCAAACTTACAGAAAGTAATCACTATGTACATTTACAAACTGTTCGCTGTTGGAGTTATTTGAGATAAAATTCCATGTTTTATAGATGTAAATGTGTCGCGGTTAGCTTAGTTGTTTTTCCTTGTACTTTTTCAAAGCGAAAACATTTAAATCCAGCAGATTTGACCATTACGTGAATTTATTAAGGAACGGTTAAGCTAAGACACATGTTTGCTATAATTTTCAGCAGATAAATAATTGTTTTTACTGTGTTAATCTTGTGAAAAGTCCTTCCGTGCATGCTTCTGTGGTTGCCATTTTCAGCAAGGGCAAATGACGCGCTTACGCGTCGCGTAGCGGTGACGCATAATAGATGTGACTTATATAAAGGTGCAACCTGTTTATGGATTCTTCCAATTTATTGACAATAATTGGACAAAGCAACTTATATAAAGGTGCGACCTAGTACAGAAAATACTGTAATTAAATCACTGACTCAGGTGTGTTGAAGTGGGGAAACAACTAAAACATGCATAGTCTAAAAAAGCTATCTGGACATTAAAAAAATAAAAATAAACCCTGTAGAAACGTTTCGTCTTTTGTCCGAAAGACTTCCTCAGACCAGAGGACCAGACTTAGCTTTTTTAGATTTTTCTACCTGGATCATTGAGCATGCATCAGATCAGGGCATGCATAGTGTTCCTGGAGAACCAGGGGGAATCACTCTGAAAGATAGCTTCTCCAGGTCGTCCTCTCCCCGCCTGTCCTCCCACCTCTGGCCGCTAGAGGTCGCAGGCGAGCGGCCGCTGAGCGCTCCGGAGCGCACGGACGCGTCAATGCGCTCCTGCATGAGCTCACAGAGCGCCTGGGAACCTTGGAGGGAGAGAACGGGCTCTTTTGGGAGCAGCACGAGCACCTTTGCATCTTTACCTCCGACCCACCGGGGCTCGGTTCGTGCTCAAACAACTTCACGAGCTGCCCTGCTCCTTAGTTTTCGGGAAGCTCCTGTCTCCCGCTCTCCAAGTGAACTTTGGATGTGAGAGCATCCTCGCGCAGATATCTGAAGTGTTTAGAGAGGACGGACATATAGAAGCTGCGCGCCTGCAGGAGAGACACGGGTTTTATCCTCTTCTTGCACTTTTTGTTCGGTTGAACGCACAAAACAGAAGGAGAGGGAGAGAGCGCGCGTGCAGGGGGAGAGAGAAATCACACTTTTTTTCTTCTTCTTTGTTTTTTTTTTCTTTTGGAGCAACGTTTTCATGCCTTCAGTGTTGCGCACACTGAGATGGACGTGAGATTTTATCCAGCTCCTAATTCCACCGACTCCAGTCTGGACTATTACCATTCTAACAAGGTAAGCAGTTATCTCCACTCCCCAGCCTCCAACCAGCGGTCACATGTTTAGTTTCAGCTGCCAACACGCACAGAGCTCCATCCATGGCTCTTCTGGCTCCCTGGGGATCATTAAACCACGCATCTGCTGCAAAAAGGTCAACTTTATGCATTCTTTTTTGTTTTCACTGACACCTGCTTTAAGATGGTGAACGTGAAGTTGCATTTTGTAATGATGTGTTTATTGGAGCTGCTGTGCCGAACAAACAGTCAAAATGTGAACATGATTGTGTTTCAGTTGATATTTACTTAAGCAAAAACTTCTCTTCATGACTAAAACTCTTCTATGTTAATTGCGTAAAAGTGTCGTTTCATGGAACAAGTCCCCACGTGAGGATAGCCCATTAGCACTTTGAGATTTTTATTAATGAAAAGTGCATTATAAATGGAATTCATTATTATTATTATTATTATTATTATTAGCCGGTGCACAGTTCAATAAATAAGCTCATTGAAATGTGGTTTTAACTGCGTGCTGTGTCCGTTTCTGCTTCGCATCATCAGTTTGTTTTCTTTTTGCTATTATTTAGGTGAGGAATGTAAAGTGTTGCACATTTGGTAAACCCTATCTTCTGTGCGTAAAAATCCATTATAGCAAAATACTTTTTGGGAACAAACTATTCGCTGCCTATCATTAAAACATGGGACTAAAACTCTTGGGTATTATTTTTAATCGCTGGTTTATAGCATTTTGAAAATGTTGTCAAATGAAGCACAGTTTACGCACCATTATCCTCATGTCACTTCCATCCCACGAAGAAGAATCAAAATGTTGTTTATTCACCACTTTTAAGTTTAGTCCCTTTTTTTTTTCTAAACTGAATTGAAATTGAACTTTTCTGAGGGTTGTCAAAGAGCTTATTGTATAATTTGATTGCTTCCATGTGGAGCTCACAGTCACTGAGTGGCTTTAAGCATAAATCAAACAAACTTGCATATAGTCCAAAATCACAAGCCACTTAAAGCAGATTTTATTTTTTTTCTCACATGGCCCAGGTAAAACTTGTGCAAACATTTGTGTGCACTTGTGAGACTTAGAAGCAGGTATTACCCCAGATCCTCGGCCATTTGCATGCTTTGCTTCCTTAACGCCTGGAGGAAAGCCAGCAGGCAGTTACATTAGCTGATGACAAAATGATGCACGTGAAGCGTTATAGCACAAAGGAATATTTGGATTGCTAATCTCTCCTGTTCACACTCACCTGTTTGCATTACACATAGCAGCAAACTCACTCACTCACTCACTTGCAAATAGGTTTTTAAATTGTACTGACTCAAGTTGCATCCCAACTTTTTTCTTCTTTTTTTTAAACCAATAATTACATGAAAAACTGCAATTCATTCATATTGAAATTAGCACCCGGAAAGCACAGGTACCCTCATGATTTGTCGCATCTGTTGGGCTTGTGTATTTCTGTGCAAAGCAGCTAACACACACAAACACATACAGTTGGCATGCAGAGTTTAGCTCCATGTGTATATTTAGGATCACAGTGGTGCCTGCCTTTTTTCTGACTGAGGCTACAATCAAGAGAATGTATAGTTAACACAATGAATGACCAATTATCATGATTCAGTGCCTAGTGAGCAGCATGTTTGGGTCTGAAGAACCGATTCATGTAACACTGTCATTAGAAACACAACAGCTGTGACTAAGATGCACAATGTTGTCACTGTACTCCTGCTTTTGCACTAAAAGAATGATACAGGTTCTCTATGTCATGCAGGTTTATTTTATTCAGAAAAGTAACCTTGTTGTACACCGCAACAGGTATTTAAAATGACCTTAGCTATACAAGTAAGGCTAGCAAAGATGAATTAAATGTATTTATTTTATTTTGCCAGCATCGTATTTTCAGTCTAAGAATTGCAAAAGCTTTAAAGTCGAAAATCTTTTTAGGTCTCAAGGCGTGAAATCCAAAGGTGTGATTGTACATATAACAGCACAATATTAAAAACACCAATCAGGAAGTGAGCATAAAACTAGGTGAGACATTCCATTTATTAAAACGGCATCACCTCCTGTTCTGGTGGTGCAAACTCAAAACACATTTATTCATGAGCGTGACCGTGTGGCTTTGCAAGAACGATTATAAATGCAGTTGCATGTACAGTAACCGGACATGCATTCTTTCTGTTTTCAACCTAAAAGGGTTATTATTACACAAGGACCGTGAAGAACGTGCAAGCTGAAACCGGTTTAAGCTGATTGACCACATTCAAACTGATGGTTGATTGATGCATGGCAGGAATATGGATCGCTCTGACAGAATGATTACGCCACAAATATATAAATGTGCTTTGAATTTTGAGTAAGGGTTTGCTTGAAATTCCTACATCAGCAAAAACAAGTCAGTCGCTAAAACAAATACAGTTTTACCCACATAAAAATGGTAATGTATGGATTGTGTGCTGCATCAAGCGGGGTGTCATTTCTGTTTGAGCTATTTCCTTTGAATAACAAAGGTGGACACAATGAAACAGCTTTTGCACCCACATTGTATTTACACTTAACTGTAGACCCTGAATTTCAAACATTGCACTTTCCCCTGTCTAAAATAACTGCAATTTTAACTCTAAACTCATTAAGACAAGCCACGTTTTGCTAGATTTCATTATTGCTATGGAACAAATGGTAACCGTCCACTTGCAGCACTCAGGCTTCTCAGATAATTCCCGAATTATGAAAAACAAAATCTGATTTCTTATCAAAAAAATGATTATGAGATCGTGCAAATAAAACAAAACCATTGTGCTTCTACAATGCATCCACTTTTCTGAACAACGCAACAAAGAACATATGAGACGAGCATTGATTTGTGTCTTTGCTAAGGACCCCGAGGCTCCGTTGCTCTTCTTAACTCCATCCAAGTTGTATTGTCCCGCACTTGCACAATCACAGTGAGTCATCTTCACTTTTCACCCAAGATTTCTTCTAATCTTTTTGAAGTCTCTCTGTATCTTTCCTCTCTGAGTGGGAGGCTTGTTTGCTCAGCGTACACTCAGCTGTGTGTTGCTGAAGGCCACTTCTTCGCAAATGCCTGTTTTAGTGGGAGACTATTTGTCAAATGCATTATGACTTGTGCATACCCCCGGGCAGAATCACTCCGATGAAATGAAGTTGGATAGATTACTGTAGATGTTCCACTTTCTCCTCATCCCTCTCCCCTCTAATTGCACAGTGCCCAAGAGAGAGCCTCTCGTGTAATTATACTGTAGTTATTCTGTAGGTTTATAATCTAATGGTTTGCAGATGTTATTCTTTACATAGCTGCCATCTGTTCCAACTTACTACATGTTATTTATATACTTTTGCTTGAGTGTTTTTGCAAAGGACTCCATCAGCTTGTTCATGCAGGGCATGCAAGCTCGTTAAACAACTGCAATAAATTCAAGAAATGTGTTTTTCCACAATCTATACATTGTTTTTGCTTTATTGTGCGGGTTGAAAGACGCAGCAGATGTGTCCAATCAGATAGCGATGACAATTTTTAACAGAGCACACTTTCTCAAATGGTTTGCATAGTAAATGTTCCCCAAATCACCAAATTAGTCACGGGATACTTCAAAGTAAGGGCGTGCAGAGGAAAAAAAAAATCTATATTGAATTCCCAATATGCAATTTTTTTTAAACATAACTGTAATAGAAACAGAAAAAGTACTGTTATTCCAGTGGAACCTCATTCTGTACACACGGAGAAGTTAATTACATGGAGGCAAGCATTCTTGGGTCGACAGCGTGGACTTCAGGTTTTTTTCATTGTGCCCATTCAGAACATTCTGCTGACTGGCCAGTCCGAGCTGCAGTATCCCAACTGTTCCCACTGTGAACACGTTAACCCGTGCACAGCTCAAATGCACACAGTCAGAGCAGCTGGAACCGCTGGGAACTCTTAAAGTTGTAAGTTTATTGTTTTTATCCAGTTCTAGGCAGTTAACTCAGAACAAAAAAAAACATTGAACAAAGTCATGTGATGGACATTTTATTTTCTATTTTAAAAGCGATATGTTTACGAGCCTACTTTATGGTGTTATTGTTTTGGTCTACCCATTTCCTGGCGCTATTCGTAATCGAGTCTCTTGGTCTCTCCATATCTCCCCCCTGTGTCAAACTTCTTTTCTCATTTACCTTCCCAGCAGCAATGTCAAAAGGTTATGCAGGGAAGCTGGATTGCCTGGGGCTGATTGTGTCTCTCAGTTAATGATAAGTAGCTACAGTGCTATTCTCTGGAGCAGTGGGGCTTGGATTGTGTTTAGTGCACACAGTCCATTACAGTAAGAGAAAAACAGGCTGTGTTTATCAGGCTTTTTTTTTGTTTTGAATGCAAGAAATATACCGTTTTTTTGTTAAAATGGAATGATTTGTTAGAACTAGTCATTTCTTACAATCAATTTATTAGGGATGCACAATATTATCGGCATGGTAATGGTATCGGCTGATATTAGCGTTAAAGTTCAATATCGGACTTCGGCCATTCCATCAAAATAACTCACCAGCATAAAAGGTGCTGTTTTTCTATGACAACCCAGTGACAAGGATGCCTGCAGCGGCAGCACAACGTGATGATGTCACGCGCACCACCTGATCTTACAGTGGGGAGGACAATTGAAAATGTCGGTGTGGATTTTTTTTTTCCCCGTTGGGGAGAATGCCAGATTCATAAGATTTTTGGACTATGATGAGCCTCGCTACATCGTCCCTAGTCTGAGATATTTTCCCGAAGTAACCTTACCCGAGTTACAAGCTGTCATTTCCGACATCATTGAGAAGTAATAGCCGATAGCACTTGGGTGAGTTTTACCACAGACATTTGGACGTCGTGTTAGCCCCGTTAGCTTGATTAGTCTTAAGGCACAACGGATGGAGCCAAGATGGTGTAGTGGCAGGGCTTCCGACTTGGGACCCGAAGGACGCGGGTTCGCGCCCCGGCCACTACACACCTTGGGGTGTCTATGAGTGCACACCTAATTCTCCAGCTCCCCGGGCGCTTTCTATGGCTGCTCATTGCACCACCTGGTGGTGGTTGGGTTAAATGCAGAGACGAATTTCGTCTGTGTATGGGAAACATACGCAGATGACAGGAAAGGACATTATTATTATTATAGACAAAAACATTTAAACAAAAACATTTAAACATTTAGACAAAAACATTTAAACATTGTCATGAACGGCTGCTTCTGTGAAGAACGGGCGGTGGACTCACGAGGTAGCTTGGCGAACTCAGCTTTATTGAACTGTTAATAGCACGACATGTTAACGTCTCGTCAGGCTCAGTTCACAACTAAACACACACACTGCGCATGCTCAGTTTATACTAGCTACGGCAACCCAACTAGGACATATCACCACATCTCCCCCTTTTAGCAGGAAACACACAGTTTCTAAACTACCCTGTATATAACATCCGAACACTAGGACGTTGGGGTCGACTGCCCTCGGTCCACAGCAACGTAGGGATTATTCTGCCCTCGATAGTTGCTGTTCCTATTAATTCGGTGAACAACTAAATATTTTCCCGGTTACTATTTACCCACATCTCCAGGCTCGAACCAGCAGACTGAGAGACAGCTCTGTTCATCAGGCAGTCAGGATGCTAAACACTCTGCCTGCTCTGCCCCCCCTCCCATTTGAACTGCCTTAACACTAAAACTTTCTCACACATTACCACACAACACAAAGATTTTAACACTGGACTCTGTGTCATCAAACGGGTTATTCACTAAACTCTCGGTCATGTGCTCATACAGTTTGCACTACTTCTCATACTTGCACTAATGTTTGTATTACATCACTGCCTATAGTCATAATACTGTTTACATTCTCTGTTTACATTTATTAATACTGTTTACTTTTATTACTACTGCTTACATTTAATTACTACTGTTTACATTTACAGTACACTACTCTAATATCTACACCACTGCTGATACATATACAGTGTGCTCTGAACGGTCTTATTTAGGGATGCCCAATGTGCCTTACTGCATATGCCACTTTTTGCCTCTATAACAACATCAACTACTACCTCATACATATACTGTGTACATTAACTCATACGCTGCTTTGCCACTTTGCAAATGTCAATGCTAGAAACCTTTAGTTTATTTTAGTTATACTTTTTATACTCTTTTTTTATACTAGTATGCAAAAACTCAGGACAGTATTATGTTCATTAAATGTTTAATGTTTTAGTTTTAGAGTTGGTGTAAATTTTCATACTCTTATACCACTATGCAAAAAACTCAGGACAGTGTTAGTTTTACTATTTTATGCTTATGTCTATTATTATATGTTTCAGTGTTTCAATGTTTAGATGTTTACTGTTGCACCGAGGGACTGAGAGAAACGCAATTTCGGTCCTGTGTATGTCCTGTACAGTACATATTGCAGATCTGACAATAAAGTTGACTTTGACTTTGACTTTGACTTTAACTTAAAAAGTCTGTCCATCATGCACAGCAGTGCAAAGGATCCCACACTGCAGCTAGGAACCTGGAACAAGCCTCCACAAGTGAGACAGTATCACTGGTGACTAATGCTAATAAGTAACATTTAACAATTTTCATTTAATATAAGTTAAAGTGCTATGCATATCATATCGCTGTTACTGAATATATGTCACCAGCTCTTACACATTTTTTGTAGCAAATAAGCCTAAATAAGAGGGCTATGTTCTGACAAAGGAAAGTAAATAAAAATATTGGTATCGGTTAGCGTTTTAACATATCGACATATCGATATTGGCCAAAAATCCAATATTGTGCATCCCTACAATTTATATTTATTAACATATTTTATTCCATTGTCTCATGTAAAAGATACCGTACTCTATTGCCACATCAATACTTTAGTTTTCATTCTATGTTTTCACATACCCTGGATTTTAATGTGTATTTTAAATACAACGATATGCTTAGTGTACTTGTACTGTATAGGAGTACATATGTTCACACTTTTAAAAAAAAAATCAGTGATGAGTTGTGTTTAACCTGCAGTACAATGATAGCCCAAGCTCTGCTGCAGCACCATTTCTTTGCTCTGCACTTTATAACCTAGACAGGACATCGGATGACTCAGAGCTGCTAAAAGTGTGAAAAGTCATAAGTCATCAATGGCTGAAAATAGATTTCATGGTTTACCTTGCCAGGCTTGCAAATTAATCACCAGAGTCGGCTAATTATGTTCATGTTGACCGATTATGAGACCTGAATCATGACAATAGGTTTGCTAAAAGTCGAGTTTTGTGATAAATGTAACATCACATCCATGCTGTTCTTACACTGTAATCTGTCAACCAACAGCTTTCATTTTAGACTTTGTTCCTGCTTTGGATCAAGAAAGATAGCAGGTTTGCAAGCTTTGCAATGTGCAAACTTTAGGCCACATTACAAGACGTCAGAGAAATTCCAAATTTGACATTGATTGCAAGCCGAAGAGGCCCAGCCCCGGCCCTGCACGTGCCCCTCATTAAATCACATTAACCTTAATTTTCGTCACAGCTCTTTGAAAGCCCAACACCACTGTCAGGCTTGACTCTTTGCTGGTCAGCCGGATGCTGGGTGTGTTTCGTACACTTGTGTAATGTCGGGTCCAGTAAGCCGAGGCTTTTTAAACTGTCTTCACCTCAGGAGGTCAGTGGTTTCTCAGCAGCAATCGCCTTGACTTCTCCTCTCCCCTGTCTGTCTGCCCTCTCCTCCACCACTTTCCTCGTGCAGCCCAGTTACCTTGCGCTGTTTTATATTCACTTCTTGATTGGTTGGGGGATGGGCCGGTGAAATAACATTTGAGCGGTTAGTTGGTTACTGCGAGGAGGGGGGAGGTAGATTTGGTGTGTGCATGAAGATAGAAGGAAAATAAGGGCAAAAACTGGAGGGGAAACTAGGACGAGATTTTTCGGGGTACAGTACTTTATTTTTCGGCCTGCCACTGAGTCTGTAATGTCATTCAACGACGTGGAAACCAAAATGAGCCTTGCCACCAGATGTGTTCCAGTCCAGATAGCAACTTGAAAGACGTACGTTTATTGTTTTAGTGCATTTGGTGTGGTTCAAACCCAAACTGCATGAAATGCTGATTGATGGATTTCACTAAAGAATGTGCACGTGTGTGCGCGCGTGTGTTTATGTGCGTACAAGTGTGTGTTTGAGTATATGAGAGAGGTAGAGAAATATCTGCTTCATTTGATTTATTTAAGCATTTTGGTGCCCTGTTCTGGGCTGTGTCTGCAGATGAAAAAAGGGAATACAGACTGTATTTTCTCTCTGTGCTACCGTAGCCTTTCAGAGCAGATTCATCTGCTTTCCATCAGCACTTCAGTATGAAAAAAATACAACCTCTGATTCATTGCTTGTTGAACTGAAGGCTTGTTTGACTTACTAATGTTTACTTTTATTATACACTGAATGTTGATTTTTATATTTCTATGAAACATTTAAACACAAAAAAGGCACTGCTCGGCATGTGTTGCTCGAGATAAAAAAATGCGAAACACATTTAGCAGCGCTACAATACAACAAAACAAAATGCTGCATTGAACGCTGTTATCACAAGACATCACTACATTGTTAATGTATGAACTGTGATGACAGGCGGCACAGCGGCATAGTTGTTAGAGCTGTCACCTCTCAGCAAGAATGTACTAGGTTCGCCTCCAAGCCTCTCTACGTGAAGTTTGCATGTTATCCATGTGCACGTGTGGGTTTTCCCCAGGTACCATGGTTTCCTCTTACACTTGTTTGTCGCTCTATGACCCTGTGTTGGACTTACGACTTGTCTAGGGTGTTCCCCGCTTCTCGCAGTGCTTCTGGAGACAGGTACCAGCTCCACACAGCTTGAAAAGGAGAAGCAGGTGAAGAAAATGGATGGATGGATTGAACTGTGATGACATTTTGAGGTTTTGAGGCTTTAGATCTTGAATCACCAAGAGCAACAGCTGAATCATATTGCTGTTGCTGACATTTAGTTGCATCCACATGCATGTGGTTTAGTCTGTAGTTCAGGAAGTGCGCACTTCACTCTTTTTGCAGCACTTGTAGAACCCCCCACCTGTGAACTTTGTGTTCCTAATCAGTGTACAGTAACATTTCATTGTCTGTATTGTTTTTGGTGAAGGTATCAGCCTGCCAGTGTGGAAGCAATAAAACATGTAGCGTTCAAGAAAGCTGAAATTCCTTCAACAACAAATCTGATCTTTCTTCATTAGTACAATTGCTTTGTGTAATTTATAAACAAATACAGTATACTAGCCTGGTTAAAACCAGACCCTTGTCCTTCACTTCGCTTTGTACTAGGGTCTGGACTTTCTCCATAGAGAACCGATTCTTGCTGGAGGCGTGGCCTCTGCTGAGGAACAAAACCATTGGATCTTAGAAAAATTTTGAACAGGGAAAAGCATTCTGGTCCCTCCCCCTCAGAGCCATATATGGCTGCTCCCCCGTGGTCTGTTGAACTTGACATCAGCTCCGCCTCCTGCTGCATTTTCTCTCGCTGCCGCTGCATATTCTGTGTTTATATGTTAATAAAACGTTCTAAAAAAATAAAATAAAACCATGGAGCGCTGGTCCAGCACACCAGAAGACCAGAAAATCTGCAGGGACTCGGGCAGCAACGTAAAACCCGAGTTTAATTCTCTCGTGACAACCTGAGGCATTTCCTCATTCATTGCACTCAGCGGAGGGAGAGGAGGAGGGAGGAGGGAGCGATCACTTGACTTTTGGCAAAAAAACAAAAGAAAACTCCAGATAAGGGATTAAGAAGGGGAATTTAATACATTTGTGTCACATATAAAACAGTCCTGCATCGCTTTGCATCGCTTTGAATGAGAACATGCGGCTGCTCGCTGGCTGCGCGCTGGTGCTGGTACAGGTGGGGGCGTGGGTTAGGGGCCAAAAACTCCGCCCCTTCTGTTCTCTGATTGGCCCGGTCAAAAATCAGCCGGAGAAATCGTTGTCTATGGGAGAAGTCCCAGACTGAGCAGTGAAGGGAAATGAGAATTGAGCTGAGCTGTGCAGGAAGGCGAGGGCCAGGCTACCATTCTGGTATTGCTGCACTATCTGTGCAACAATAGTGGAATTGGTGATCCTCTTACCATCTTGACTTCTGAGACACTGACACTCTGAGAAGCTCTTTTTATACCCAATAATTTTGTCAATTGACCTAATTAGTGTTAATTGGTCTTCTAGCTGTTCGTTATATGCTCAATTTCCTGTTTCCAGCCACTTATTGCTACTTGTCCCAACTTTTTTGGGATTTGTTGACACTGAAATTTTGAATCAACATATTTTTCCTTTAAAAAGTTTGATCTGTCATCTTTGTTCTATTACGAATAAAATATTAACCATTGCCATCTCCACATCATTGCATTCAGTTTTTATTCACAATTTGTTGAGTGTCCCAACTTTTTTGGAATCCAGTTTGTACTTTGTTTGCTTTACATACAGTTGTGGATTTAATTTCCTCTTCTTTATGTTTTACCATCAACCTTTATGAACTATGCATGAGAATTTATCTTTCATGGTTAAATATGGCATATTTAGATGGTAACCTCTTGCTTGTTGATGCTCATTCCCCTTTAAATAAATAAAGGGAACAAAAGCAAGCAAGAAAGCAAACAAGCAATAGTTTGGTGCAGATGCCTACCATTGGTACTTGACTTCAGAATTCTGCTTGGGGATTTTATTTTATTTTATTATATATATATATATATATATATATATATTATATATATATAAATTAAACTAGATTTGACTAAAATATATTAAATTCTATGTACGAGGAGTTTGGTTTTGTTCACTAAAACTATAAGTTAATGTTGCAGACCCTTTTTCTTACTTCAACAAATCTGTTTTGCTCTTCCCCTTGCATTTACTAAATTCCTTCTGCATTGTTTTTTTATTTACCCTGTGTGGGTAACAGGCTCATCAGATTCAGGAGATGTTCCCTCAGGTGCCCTCCTACCTGGTAATGCAGGACCTGCAGCTGACCCGCTCTGTAGAGGTCACCACAGACAACATTTTAGAGGGACGGATCCAAGTGCCCTTTCCTGTACAGGTGTGCTTCACCTCTTAATTGTGTCTTAAATTAATGAGGAATTGCTTTTATGAACATCACATTATTTTGATTTTTCTCCCATATTTTGAGATTTACTCTGTTTTTGTAAGGCTATAGAACGTGGTCCTCTACAGGTGAATCTTACACCAGATGATGAGGCGGGTTCCAGTGGAGCTGCTGAGCAGAACCCTGATGAGTTGGATAACATGGAGGTCAGAGGTGGTCGCTTTTCCAAGTCTGCTGAAGAGAGGCAGAAGATGCTAAAGCAGAGGCAAGAAGAGCTGCTTCAGCAAGCACGCAGGTTGGAATGTTATAACTTAAAAAAAAAAAAGGGTTGTAAACTTAGTCATCCAGGTAGATGACAACAAAAAAGGTTCCATCTGGACCAGTTTTTTTAAGTGAGAAATGTTTCATCCCCATCCAGAGGACTTCCTCAGTCTATGGCCTGCCAACCAGATCTGTCCCATAGGTAGCCTTCACTGCTGTGTTTCGAGCCAACCTCCTGTTGGACTCTCAGAAGTAGACTTAACATGTGCAGAACACACGCATCCAAAACAATCAATCATCATGTACAACAGTCAAATGTTTTCTATATAAGACAGATCTGGTTGGCAGGCTGTAGACTGAAGAAGTCCTCTGGATGGGGGATTAAATGTTTCTCACTTACAGAAACTGGTCCAGATGACACGATTTAACCTAATTTGTTGTTGCAACTTTTAGTTTTCTGCTTCATAAGAAGATTAATATATATATTTTTTTCATAAGATCAAGTTAGCATTCAGAGTAGAGGGTTGTGTCTCACAGCTCATTGTACATTTTGAGAGAATCAAGCCAAACTTGTTAGAAAATTGCTTGATTTTAGTTTGTGAACAGGGTAGATTGCAGATTTAAAGTTTACACAAATATCCCTAACTGCAGTTTTGTTGATAAATACTTTCAGGGATGTTTTTATCTTACTTTTGTCTGTTCTCAGGATGGTTCTTATTTTCTCTCTCTGTAGGAGGTATCTGAACAAGACGGAAGAGGATCAGGAGGATTTGCCCAGACTGGAGGGGTACTCTGTGGCACAACTGGACTTGACTGTGCTGAGACGTAGAACCATGGCAGAAGCTGCAGAGAGGCGCATGCAGAACCTACAAGAACATGCCCCCTGATTATACAGATTAGCTTGATCAGGAGACCTCATCATCCCAAGAGGCAACAAGTTCTATTAAAATTGTTCCCATTTGGTTTAGTCAGTGGTCATCACTTAAAAAAAGTCATTAAAAAGCATCACAAACATGGCCTGTGGACCGTTTGGGGCTGCTTGAAGAAGGTGAGACTGTTGAAAGTGGCCTTTCCTTTATTAATTCCACCCTTGAGTATTTGGAGCATTACATATAAATTAATGGGTAGATGCAGATCAGGACTTGCACGGTTGCATTGCCCATTGTTCCTGTGCCACACATTGCAACTACCAGCTTAGACAGCATCTGTCAACATTTGGACTAACTATCAAAATGGTTTTGCATGTTTCGCATCCAGAAACTATTACAAAAATATATATTTTACATGAAGTGTTGGGAGGCATCATTTGTAGGTGAAGCTACTACAAGTCTTTTCTTATTACATGTTTGGTCACTTGTTTTGCTCATGGCTGAAAGCTCTGTATTCCAGATGAAGGTCATCTGGAATCAGTGTGTTAAGAGTTTCAACTGTGAATTAAGTAGCAACATGTTTTTTTCTTCTTCTTACTTTGGAGTAAGAGAATGTCACTTTTAATATTGGTCAGCCTTTCAGTCAGCCGTGAATGTTTCTATCAAATAATGCTGCAGTGTTGTTTTGACCTGCATGGGTTGTTTTCTGCTGGGTGTGGTCTATTACCCGTCTGAAACCGTTTCATTTTGTTATTTTACAAGAGGGGGACACTTGTTTTCCCATACTAGTTCCCCGAGATACTTGGGCAAAAATGGGGATGAATTACATTTTGTACTTGTACACAGGGTGTTTACCTCGGCTTTTTTTGTTTGTTTGTTTCCCTCTACAAGTGAGCAGTAAATTATTTATATAATCTTAATATATTTGTTCTGTAAAGGGTTCAAATCAGGTTCAAATGTTATGTGAAATAGTTAAAAGTTTGCAGCAGTTCCACTGGTTTCTGGATGCCACTCATTCACGAGACTTCAGTTTAAAATGAAGCTCCTGTGCTTCAACACAAACGGTATTTCCTTGTTTCAAAACAATTTCAAAATCTCAACAAATCCAGCTAATTTGGACTTTGTTCTTTTTTTATTTTCTACAAGAAGAATGATTAAGCATCTATAGACATTTTAGGGTGTTTTATTTTGTGCGGCCTTCATGTAATTTTTTTCAACACAAGTCTTTGCTCCAATACTTTATTCTGTTAAAGTACAGCACTGGAAAACCTTTATTATTATTTTTGTTTTAGTTTTTTGGGGTAATTTGTCAAATTTCACTGAATCTGTTGCTGATTGAGACATATCAATGGACACAAAGCGGAGACAGTGTTGGTTTTTATCATTACAGCACAAGTAGTGTGGATGAGATGTGCATTAAATGTAGACACCTGTTTTTGTGTCCATCTACTTATCCCAAAGATCCCACCAACTTCCACTAAAAGCTGAAGTGTTGTGGTCTTTTTTTGTGTTCTTTTTAGTGCTCAGAATTTGCTTCAGGGTGCTATATGAAGTAGTTTTAATTAAAATATATATATATTGTATAAAAAAAAATAGCAGTTTTTTTGAGTTGCAGCTTAATTTACTTGGAAATTTAAACAATTTTTTTTCTTGGTCGTGGTTTACTTTTCAAAACTTTTTACCTATTTACTGGTAATCAAAAATAGATTTTTTTCTTTTTTTTTGACTGAGCTTTCAAGTATTTTGTGCCTAAATCAAGTATGGTTTAGACAACAATCTGTAAATCTAGCTTTTTGTAAAATATGTTGACATGAAAGACTCAATAAACAGAGCTTCTTCTGCTTTCTAACTACTTTGTGTTCATGTTTTGTTTCATTATGATCCCATCTTTCCCTCCCAACACATTTCTGAGAGAAGCAAAGGTCATGGGCTTGGCTTTAAGGAGTTTCTGGGGGGTCTGAAAACATCGTCATTAATTTAATGATCTCAAAATCATGCTTTATGCCCATGTTTTTCAAATTTGATTTTAAAAATAAATTCATGTAAGTTTTTAATTTGTACGTTTTGTTGATCATTGCTTGTCTGAATGAGCTTTCTTTTATTTTTACAACAAACAAAAAAAATCAGTTTTCCTGAAACTGTTTAAAAATGATTTGATTGAAAAACTGTAAATTTGTTGCTTTGACATTTTATCTCCATCCATTAGGCTATATCCACTTACTCTTACTGTACAAATGCAATTCTAAATTTAAATAATCATCTTTAAAAAGCCAAACTGGCTGAAATCTGCAGAATTCTTATTTCTTTAAACACTACTGTACTTTATTTTGCGCACAAAAACATTAAAAATGAGCCAAAACAAAATCGTTTTTTTTTTTACCTTTAGTTTTATCAAACTAGTGCGATGGTTGCTAAGCCTTCTAAATACCAACGCACAAAAAAAAGTGTTGCAGTTCAACGGGAAAATAAATAAAAAATATGGGCGGGGCTTAAATCTTCGACTCCGCCCTGATTTGTAATTTTCTTCTCGGGGAGGACTCGGGAGTTGTATTTTCAAGATTCTCTACTGGATTTTGGACGACCGGGAATGTGACCTTGACCCTAATTTTGGGCAATGCTGGTCCGATGAATACATAGCCCGTGGAGTGAAAGTTGCCACATTAAAAGGACCGAAACTACGGTTTATTTACTAAGTTCGACTTATGACGTCATTATCAAGCGCCGATGTTTCTGCCACGTCATACGAAAGAGGCGTCAGGCGGAAG
>JBBPBX010012845.1:27439-41288 GCA_038048925.1 Garcialebias charrua | reverse complement strand
TTTTTTTTTTTGTTTGTATTTATTTATTTATTTTTCAAATGTAATTCCATTTGTTTCAAGTGTGATTCCGGCCACTTCCGCTTTGGCCACTTCTGCTTCAGACACTTCAGCTTTGGCTTAATTCCATTTTTTTTTTTTTTTCAAATATCGTTCATTTAAACCTCTGGGCCACCGTATTACTGTAATTTGTTATAGTATGTGTTGGTAATGACTGTGAGCAACTATCCTGCCAAAGTTTTGCTCAATATCTGTAAAATTCACTGAAGTGTGGCCATTTTTGTGTAGGCTGAGGTTGATTAGCTGCAACAGCTATATCTAACTGGCTTAACTTCAAAAGTTAAGCAGTTGCAGATGTTCATCCTTCTTCTTTTTAGGATGTTACCTTTTCAGGGGTCACCACATCAAGTCATTTATCTCAATCTCTCTCTGTCCTCTGCATCCTCTGTCCTCACTCCAACTACCTCCATGTCCTCTCTGACTGCATCCATCTCCTCTTTGACCTTCCTTTAGTTCTTTATGTTCAACTAATGATTATTTTCTGAGGGTTTTATTAAGACTCCTGCATTGTTTATTTATTAATATAATTATTTTTAGCTAACAGACAAATCCCATTGGAACAGGACCAAGTTTTGAACACTGGTCTTACACAATCCTTTAGCAATCGATGAATGAATTGATTGGTGATCAGTCTCAGTCACTAATGCACAAAAATTAGCTTTTTTTTAAAAGTCAGATTGCCTGAATTATAACAGTTTGTGTGTTTGCTAAAATTGCTTTGCTGTGGTGGTCATCTTGACTTGAGTTAACTCCAAAAAGTAATTGGTTGAGATGTCAACACCATTTTTTTTTAAGTTTCAATAAAACCTATTGAGATATTCCTGAGCTATTTTGCTGACACTACAGACAAAAAAAACCACACACACATACCAAAACATGGGTGACACAAAAACATTTGTGCGCTACCTTCCAGATTAGCGGCCAGTAATAAATGTTGTATTATTCCAACAATTATCTAATAATAATACAGTAGAGTGCAGTCATAAAGCCATTCAATGTAAATATTGTCAATTCAAGTCTGTTAAATGCATCTCGATTCAATCACAATAAAACTAAAAACTCTGAGAATAAAGACAATAGCACAACAGTCAGAGGCAGCCATCTGCCTCAGTTGGGGGAGAGGACAAGAGGGAAACATGAAGAAATAAAAAGCAGTAGGCCAAGAATAGCTGCTGTGGGGAATAAAAGAAAGAAGACAAACATAAAGTTAATGGCAGCAGTAATGGCGTTTACAGAGTAAAGACAACGGAGAGAGGAGAAGTGCTCAGAGCATCATGGTATGTCCTCCAGCAGCTTAGGCCTATAACAGGAAAACTAACAGGGCGGCTGAGAGTCCCTCAAGCCAGACACGAGGAACAAGCTTGATCTGGAGAGGGAACCCCAACTAGAGTCTGGTTTTGTGAGGGAAAGCCTAAAAGAGCTAAAGGCCCTGCCACTACTTTTGGAAAATCAAGGGACCAAATGAGAGCCAGCAGCCCGAGAGTTTGTGGGTTTATTTGATCAAGCATAGGTGGAGAAAAAAGTCACATTTGTAAACTGGAATTTAAATGAGCAAATCAGAAAGTGCTTATGTGGAACAAGATTTCCACTTGACTCCAGTTATTCAATAACTGGTGTACAGTTGGCATGTTTTCATGCTGCATCTTGGTGTAGCTGGCTCCAATGAATAATCTTTATTATAACATGACAATATTTTCAGTTTCTGTATGTACCCTTATGTGTTTCAACTATAAGCTCTTTGCAAATAGACTAACAATTGCACTTGTTGCTAGTCTGTTGGTTCAGCATTCATATTATTTATTCCTTGTTTGTTTGTTTGTTTTTGTTGTTGTTTTTTTGTGCATGTTTTACAGTCTAACTACTGTAAAATTTGTGGGTATTAGCCATTACAGTAGCCCCTCGCTATTTCACAGTTCGTTTTTCACGGACTCGCTATATCACGGTTTTTCAAAATAAGATTGGACATGACACACACTTGGCTGATTGGTGGATGAGCCGCATGATCGGCATGGAATTTTTATTTGAAATGAACTACTTGAAATCATTTAGCACCTGCTGCACCTGTGTGCAGCCCACACTGCAGGAAAAACGTTCTCCTGCAGCCCCTCCTCCTCTGTCGATCTCTGTTCTTCTGCGGAGAAGTGGGTGTGGCCAAGAGCACAGAGTTCATCCATAGCATAGAGCTGAGTTCATGACATGCTGTGCTCTTTTAGAGCATTTAGAGTTTAGAAACAGAGTGTGGAAAGGGTTTAAAAACACCTTAATATAAAGAAGTACAGTAAACACAAGAGCACTGACCAGAAGACATTGTAATATACAGCGGCGCAGGACTAAATTTGGCTAAATGGTGGTGTCCGTCAGAGGCACGCAGTCATGGAACACACTGCCAGTTTCCACCAGGAACTGTGGCACCTACTCCAACTTTAAAAATACTTTGAAACATTGGCTGAAAACTAACCAGAGATGCACTCATGTGTAGATTACTTTCTCTATTTTCTTATGGCATCATATCTTTATTGTAATTTCATGTTGTGTTATGCGCTATATAGGTGATGTTTGTATTTTTCTCTGCTCTTTGTTTTGTGGGATGTTTCTTGTTCTTACCTGCCTTAGAACAACAGATGAAAATTAGCTGTTGTGCTAACTCCAGCATATTTACATTGATGCTTACTGCTGACATGTTGATTATGCATTGTCCTACCTTTAAAAAATGAAATGAAATAATACATACATACATGTATATATAAATACTAAAATAAACTACTACTTATTACTGTACTACTATTCCTACTTCACACTTTTTCACTTGTTGCTGGGCTTCAGGGTACGGATCCCCTGCAAAAAAGTAGTGACTACTGTAATCTCATTCAGGAAATGGGTATTATTACTTTTTTGTAACACCCTGATGCATACTCAATAATCCAGGTAGAAAAATCTAAAAAAGCTAAGTCTGGTCCTCTGGACATTCAAAAATTTTGAACGTCCAGACATTTTGAATGTCCAGAGGACCAGACTTGGCGTTTTTAGACTTTTTTTGTAACATTTATACTTTCACACTATTTGTTTCATATCTAAGTATTTATCTCATTGATATCTCTTTGATTCCTTAAAAACACTGGCAATGTGATGGCTCAGTGGATAGCACTGTTACCTCACAGCAAGAAGGTCCCAGATTCAAATCCCGGCATGGACCTGGAATCTTTCTGTGTGGAGTTTGCATGTTCTTGCATGGGTCTTTTCTGGGTACCCCAATTTCCTCCCACAGTACAAAAACATGCGTTAGGTTGCCTTCAGTCCCAGGCCTCCATTGCAAAACGGATCTGGGATCTCAATGGGATTGGTCTGGTTGCATAATTGTTAATAAATAAACATGGTTCTCTGGGAAATTTGCAACTTTTAGCTTTTGGTTAGCTAGTGTTCTACTACCTTTAACTAGTGTTTTGCTACTTTGGGCTTTAGCTAATGGTTTGTGTGTGGGATTGTTGTTTGTTTGTTTTTAGCTACTGTTTTATTCTAGCTTTTGTCTAGCGTTTTATTTGCTTTTTCATTTGTTTTAGAACATAGCTTTTTTTAACTAATTTCAGCAAATATTCATCCCTCAGCACACTTTAAAAAAATGTATTTCCATCCATTATGAATGAATAGCTTGAGTTTTGCTATTTTTAAACATTAATAAAGATAGACACTCACAATATTAGTGCACCAGGCAACATTCATTTTCATAGAGTATACATCTTCAACTCATCGCCATGGAAACCTAGTTTTTGTGAAGCTGTTTATCTTTATTCTCCGCCGCTGCTTTGTATTTCTGTGAGCAGGTTTATATGTGAGTAATGCAATTGCAGATGTGTAACAATCCCTGAAAGGTCCATTCTAATGTTCCACAGACAACTGTTGCCTTTAACCTTGACCCTTACGTAACATTCATTCAAGTCAAAGCTGCATGCTTTTCTTTGCTTTTTGTCTCGCTGCTTTCATTGAATCCTCTGTATTGGCTTATTTTTTATGTCAGTTGGTATGCTGTCTGCATTTGTGCTTTTTTTTTTACTGGCCTATCATTTCTGCAAAAAGTGTTTACTTCAAAGAAAGGTTTCACAAGCCCCATCCTATGATCCCTCATTTTGTCATCGCCTTGACTCATCTGCTATTCTTCTCCCTCTTTCCCCATTCTTATCAAGCCAAGAGGAAGTATATTTTTATCATTACTTCACCATGTAGCACAACAGCAGACAGCACACAATAAACTATGAAACATTTGTCATTGCTATGACAAAAAACAAATCCATTGCACAGGTTTTTTGAGATTCAAAGATTTTCTGGCTTGTGAACGCCATCACTTTTGTAACGTAACAACATTAACATATTTTTTACATGTTTACATGTTGTTTATCTACCAAATAGTGCCAGTTTATCATAAATATTGTTTATAATTATGAGCAAAGACAAGAAAAATGAAATAAAGTCTAATTAAACTGAGAGTTGTCATAATATTTGAGGCTATAAAAATTAAATACAGTAGTCCCTCATTACTTTGCAGTTCATTTTTCGCAGACTCACTCTATTACGTTTTTTTTTTTTATAAGATTGGACATGACGCACAATTGGCTGATTGATGGATGAGCGATTGTCATGGAATAGAAAAATGTTTTAATTTATTTAGCACCTGCTGCACCTGTGTGCAGCCTACACTGCAGGAAACACTTAATAATAATAATAATGAATTCAATTTATAACGCACTTTTCATTAGTGAAAATCTCAAAGTGCTACACACATTGAATGCTACACACATTCATACACCGGTAGCGGCAGACTACCATGCAAGGTGCTTTCCAGTCCTACCGGGAGCAACTCGGGGTTAAGTGTCTTGCCCAAGGACACAACGACACATGGTGTGGGGAACCGGGATTCGAACCACCAACCTTCCGATCGGGGGACGACTGCCATTACCACTACGCCACTTCCTCCTGCAGCTCCTCCTCCCTCCTCTTCAGTCTCGCTCTTCAACGGAGTGGGCCTGGCCGAGAGCGCAGCCATGGCAGAGAGCTTGTACTACTATTCCTACTTCACGGTTTTTCACTCATTGCCAGGCTTCAGGGTACGGATCCCATGGGATAAATTATGGACTACTGAATTACTAAAAACACTGCTTTGGAAATTTTTAATAAAAATATGTTTTAACAATATTGTGATACTTTTTTAACCTGAACCGCTCAACCTAAAATGTTATGTTTTAAAAGCAGATAATCTATTGTAGACAATACACATGGGTGTACCGAACCGTTTCGGTACGGCACGTTCTGTTCAGTCCACCTGCATACCGTTCCGGTTATTTTTTCACTCATTACATTTTATTAACGAGAGATCATGCGCCGCGGAACTAATATTCCTAAGCGTGTTTTAGGACGGCATTATTATTTTGAAGCAAATCTCATCGCAGTCTCCTGTTTGGTAACATTATGTCTTTCTTGTTAAAAGATGTGAACAAATCCAAAGCTGTGTGTCGACGTTGTTTCACGGAGATCGGATCTACAGGCAACACGTCTAACTTGTTAAAACGCTTGAAATGACATCATCTGAATGTGAATGTAACTTGGTGTAAAGGCCGATAACAGCAGCATTTAAACAACCTTTATCAGGTAATTCAGATCAGTCCAGAGCAATAACACAAGATGTAGGAGTTTTTAAAGCTCTGGATCTACGTCTGAATGTTGTTGATGCACCAACTTTAAAGTTATTGAGCCCTGCTACAACATCCCATCACGTCAACACTTAGCCAAAAAGTTGTAGCAGCACTTTATGAAAAATCTAAAACTGATATTGTCAACAAGCCCTGAAGCTGATTAAAACACTGCCATGATGATGATGATGATGATGATGATGATGATGATGATGATGATGATGATGATGATGACAAAGAGATTCAACCACCTCATAACAACCGTTCAAGAAGAGGTATTTTTCTTTTATTATTATTTAATTAACTTTTTTAATTTAAAATTATAATCTTATTATGTGGTGGACCACTAGGGGGCTCTACTCACACCCAGTGGACCGAAGGCATTACAGGATGTTTTATTGTGAAAGGTCCAGAGGACCGGATGCTGTATTGGATATATAAGGCGGTGTTGGGTGCTTCCCGCCAGTTTAGTAGGAGTTGATTAAAAGTGAAGTTCTGCAGCCTGTCTCCTGTGTCGTCTCTTCACCACCTCCTACACTGGTGACCCTCGTGAACTGAATATGTCGACATCTGACGCTTCAGCCAGCTCTCTACTGCTGTCCACGGCTGTGGAACCTACACAGGCGGCCCCGCTCGCTTTTTCGGTGGCCGTTAAAATCCCGGACTTCTGGCTGCACGCGCCTCAGTCGTGGTTCGCCCACATCGAATCACAGTTTGCTCTTCGCGGGATTTCTGTTGACGACACCAAATACCACCATGTGGTTGCTTCGCTGGATCCGCTGACAACCCAGCGGGTAATGAGCCTGCTACAAAACCCTCCTGCACAAGGAAAGTACGACGCCCTCAAGAAGCTTCTTCTGCGGCGCTACACACTCTCAGAGGCGGAGCGCGCTGAGAAACTATTTTCCTTCTCCGGTTTGGGAGACGGCACAGCTCTCGAGCTCGTGGAGAGCATGTTGTCCTTGCGGGGATCAGACGACTGCGAGTTCCTCTTCCGCCACCTCGTCCTCCGCCAGCTTCCAGCTCCTGTGCGAACCGCCCTGGCCAACTCCCCGTTTCTGCAGGAGAAGGATTACCGCTCGCTGGCCGAAGAAGCCGACCGCATCATTCTAACCGCGAGGACCTTCGCGGTACAGGCGGTGGTCCCTGGATCTCCAGCAGCGCCCGAGTTTCAAGCAACGCACACAGCGCCGGACGAGCCAGCGGTGGTAGCAGGAGTCGCTAGCCGCAGGCGGGCAGGTCCCGCTCTTTGTTTCTACCACGCGCGTTTTGGCGCCAAAGCACGACGGTGCGTCCCGCCGTGCAGCTTCAAGCCGCAGGGAAACGAGACCGCCAGCAGCCGCTAGCAGTCGCGGCCGTTGGCGAGAAGGAAAGGCTGCTTTTCATCGAGGACTCGAGGTCGGGGAGGCGGTTCCTGGTGGACTCGGGGTCGCAGAAGAGCCTCGTCCCCCCGACTGGCTCCGACAGGTTGGCTGAAGGCTGCGGGCCGCAGCTAACCGCGGCGAATGGCTCTCCCGTCAAGACGTTTGGCGAAAGGTTGGTGACTGTGCGTTTCCATGAACGGGACTTCCGGTGGAACTTTGTGGTAGCTGCTAGCTCGGTCCCTATTTTAGGGGCTGATTTTCTTTGTGCTCACGGGCTCCTGGTTGATTTAGCTAACAGACGTTTGATCGACGCTGTGTCTTTTTCGTCACTGCCTTGTGAGACGCGAGGAGCTGGGCCTTTAATGCATGCTAACTTTTTAGCTTCGGGTAATGTGTTTCAGCGTTTATTGTCTGAGTTCCCCTCGCTGACTGTTCCTGATTTTGCAAACACAAACACACAACATGGGGTCGAACATTATATTCCCACAACGGGCCCCCCGGTGTTCGCACGTGCACGCCGCCTCGATGCTACTAAGCTAGCAATCGCACAGGAAGAGTTTGCTAACATGGAGCGTTTAGGCATCGTGCAGCGCTCAAACAGTCCGTGGGCCTCCCCCCTCCACATGGTGCCCAAGGCAGATGGCAAATGGCGTCCATGTGGGGATTTCCGCCGCCTTAATAACATCACAGAGAACGATCGTTATCCCATCCCCCACATCCAGGATTTTTCAGTGCACCTGGCTGGGACCTCCATTTTTTCTAAAGTAGATTTAGTACGGGGGTACCACCAGGTTCCTGTGCATGTGGAGGATGTCCCTAAGACCGCTGTTATCACGCCTTTCGGCCTGTTTGAGTTTTTGCGCATGCCTTTTGGTCTTAAAGGTGCAGCACAAACATTTCAGCGGTTGATGGATTCAGTCCTAAGGGGTCTGTCCTTCGTATTTGTGTACTTGGACGACATCCTGGTGGCTAGCAGCTCGGCTGAGCAGCACTTGTCCCACCTCCGTGAGGTTTTTCAGCGCCTGGCAGCACATGGCCTGATTGTAAACACAGCGAAATGCCAGTTTGGGCTGCCAGTCATTGACTTTTTGGGCCACCGCATTTCCGCAAGTGGCGCCGTCCCGTTACCAAACAAAGTGCAGGCGGTGTCAGATTTCCCACAGCCCCAGTCTGTTAAAGCGCTACAAGAGTTTTTAGGAATGGTTAACTTCTATAACCGTTTCCTCCCCAGGGCAGCACAACTGCTGCGTCCGCTCTATGGAGCGCTGAAAAAGAAAAAGCCCAACGACAGTGTGGACTGGACACCAGAACGCCTACAGGCATTTGGTGATGCTAAAGCTGCATTGGCCACTGCTGCCCTTTTGGCCCATCCATCCCCAGCGGCGCAAATAGCTTTAACAACCGACGCATCTGATGTTGCGGTGGGGGCTGTGTTAGAACAGCAGGTTTCCGGGGTTTGGCAGCCGCTTGCATTTTTCAGCCGTACGCTGCGGGACAATGAGCTGAAATACAGTGTTTTTGACAGAGAGTTGCTGGCGCTTTACCTGGCTACACGCCATTTCAGGTTTTTCCTGGAAGGCCGCCAGTTCACTGCATACGTTGACCACAAACCCCTGGTGTTTGCTATGTCAAAAATTTCTGACCCCTGGTCTGCTCGCCAGCAACGCCACCTCGCAGCGGTGTCTGAATTTACTACAGACATTCAGCATGTGGCTGGAAAATCCAATGTGGTGGCTGACTGTCTCTCCCGGGTGCTGATCTCTCCCGTGTACGTTGGCATCGATTTTTCTGCTATGGCTGCGGACCAACGTAGCGACGCAGAAATACTCGAGCTCCAGTCCGGCCCCACAGGCCTCGAGTTGGAGGAAAGGCAGGTGAATGACGGAGGTCCTCTCCTGCTCTGTGACGTATCTACAGGCAGGCCCCGCCCCCTGGTTCCAGTTTCATGGCGACGCCGCGTTTTTGACTCCTTACATTCCCTTTCTCACCCAGGTGTTAGAGCCTCTGTGAAACTGGTCAGCTCAAAGTTTGTTTGGCCCGGTCTGCGTAAAGCAGTTAAGGAGTGGGCAGCAGCGTGTGTTCCATGCCAGCGTGCTAAGGTTAACAGGCACACCAAAGCACCTTTGGAACCTTTCTCCATCCCAAGTCGGCGGTTTGATCATGTGCACGTAGACCTAGTAGGCCCTCTGCCTCCATCACAGGGTTTTACTCATCTGCTGACTATGATAGACCGGACCACCAGGTGGCCAGAGGTGGTTCCTCTGACGTCCACAACATCTGTTGTTGTCGTCAATGCTAGAAACCTTTAGTTTATTTTAGTTATACTTTTTATACTCTTTTTTTATACTAGTATGCAAAAACTCAGGACAATATTATGTTCATTAAATGTTTAATGTTTTAGTTTTAGTTTTAGAGTCGGTGTAAATTTTCATACTCTTATACCACTATGCAAAAACTCAGGACAGTGTTAGTTTTACTATTTTATGCTTATGTCTATTATTATATGTTTCAGTGTTTCAATGTTTAGATGTTTACTGTTGCACCGAGGGACTGAGAGAAACGCAATTTCGGTCCTGTGTATGTCCTGTACAGTACATATTGCAGATCTGACAATAAAGTTGACCTTTACTTGACTTTTGACTTTGATCTGCAATGGTGGCCCGGGCTTTTTTGTCTACCTGGGTTGCACGTTTCGGCCCCCCTTCAGACATTACATCGGACAGGGGCCCGCAGTTTGTTTCTGAGCTTTGGTCTACCATGGCCAAGGGTCTGGGGACTAACGTTCACAGGACCACCGCTTACAACCCCCAAGCTAATGGTTTGTGTGAACGGTTTCACAGGTCATTGAAAGCTGCACTTCGTGCTGCATTGACCGGTGACAACTGGATTGACCGTCTTCCCTGGGTTTTGTTGGGGTTGCGTACCGCAACCAAAGAGGACCTGAGCTCTTCCCCGGCTGAACTGGTTTTCGGTCAGCCTGTGCGCGTCCCCGGTGAGTTTTTACCTGAGGTACCCTCACCACAGTTCGCTCCACCGTTGCTCCATCTTTCACCTCAGGAGGCCCCTTTTCGTGTCCCCGGTCCGGTACACCATTGTTTACCGCAGTCATTTGTCCCTAAGAGTCTGGAGTCCTCTAAATTTGTTTTTGTCAAACACAATGCACACAGGACACCACTACAGCCTTTGTATGATGGACCGTTTCGAGTTCTTCAACCAGGTCCGAAACATTTCCTTTTGGATTTAGGGGGTCGTACTGAGACTGTCTGTATTGATAGGCTTAAACCAGCTCATGTTATGTCAGATGATCAGGTTGTTACGGCCCAAGCTCCTCGCAGAGGCAGACCTCCATCCACATTGTTAACGGACGGCGGTCCTTCTTCCGGAAACTCTCAACGTCCATTGGAGCCCGAATCTTCTGCAGACCCTCCTCGTAGCCCTCCACTTCATCAGACTGGTTCTGCAGGGCCCAGGTTCAGCCGTTCTGGTCGTTTGATCAAACCTAAAATGCGGGACTAGTGATGGACCTTACTGGGTGTTCTGGGGGGGCGTGTGTGGTGGACCACTAGGGGGCTCTACTCACACCCAGTGGACCGAAGGCATTACAGGATGTTTTATTGTGAAAGGTCCAGAGGACCGGATGCTGTATTGGATATATAAGGCGGTGTTGGGTGCTTCCCGCCAGTTTAGTAGGAGTTGATTAAAAGTGAAGTTCTGCAGCCTGTCTCCTGTGTCGTCTCTTCACCACCTCCTACAATTAACTCTTTTTTTTTTACCTCTTTGTGTTTTATATCCAGTCTGGGACAGAGATAGCAGCAGAGTCTTCTTCCTCCTATTCAGGGAAATTCACCAGATATCACCTGTAGCTAAGAAGTCTGTGATGAGTGAACTCTGAACTTTTCCAGGGACAGGTGGGAGCAGGTTCAAGAAGAGGTTGTGAGTAATGAGGACAAATACAGCCACACTGCAAAATTAGCAAAGCTCTACCTCTTTATTCCTGCTACCTGTTGTTAGTGAGTTGTTTTCTCCACTACTGGAGATATTCACTGCAACTAGATCTGTGCTTTTAGCAGAAAATGTGGACAAGTTGGTCTTTTTGGACAAAAACTTAAAAACTTGATTAGATTGTAAACGGTTTGTTTCTGTTTATTGTTCTGGTTCTGACTGTTATTGTATTTATTAAGATTTTTACTGTTAGTATAGTTTATTTATTGTAAAGAGTGCCGTTTATTTAAAATATCATCCAAATGGGTCACTTTTATTTATTTTTATACAAACATATTGTTTACTTGGCATATTTTCAAAATAAACATTTTGTAAGTCTTAATTTTGGCCTTTTTTGTATTGAAAATTAACCAAACCGAGCCCTGCTTGATACTGAACTGAACCAAAATGTGATTTTAGTGTACTGTTACATCCCTAATAGACAAAAACAAAAAAACAAGATTGAATTGAAATTGTATTAAATTAGAACTGAACCCTGGATATGGGCACCAGTGACACCCCCCACCCCTGCGCGACCCAAAAAGGAAGAAGCGGGTAAAGATAATGGATGGATGGATAGAATTGAACCTATTTTTGTACATACGTACTTTAAAGGGTAACTTACCTCACCATCAAAAAATAGCTCCGCCCCCATACCACATTCAAAAACTGCATCAATGTGTGTGTCGAGAGACAAGGAGGGGTGGAGTTGGGTGGTTGTGCTACGTTCACGCCCCCTCTAGCAACAAACTAAAATAAACTAAAACTCTAGCAAACAACTTACCATACCATACCATTTTATTTATAAAGCACTTTAAACAGGAACAAGTCCACACAAAGTGCTGGACAAACAAACACACAACAGGCAACACAGACAATGAAGTACAACACGAAAAACATAAAAACATTGCAGATCATAAATAAAACGATCCAATACAAATCAGCTGGCATTGAAAGCGATAGAGTAGTAGTGAGTTTTTAACCGGGATTTGAAAACCGAGAGGGAGGGGGCTTACTTACAACAAGCAACAACAAAGAATAATTATGTAGATGTATTTATCTATTCTCACCCGATCTATCCAAAACAAAAGGCTTTAAAAAAATTAAAATAATACCACAAGGTATTCCACGACCGGGGATCGAACCTGGGTCTTTCGGATCCCAAAACTGCTCCTCCACCTCTACCCCATCTTGGCATTCATGCATTGCTCGTCCATCGCACAATAAGAAAACAAATACAACCAAATAGTTTCAATGAAGTGAAAAGTATTCTTAAAATAAATAAGTTAAAATATACAAATAACTAGTGCCATTCCAAAAACTATAATATGCTTTGTTGCAGTACCGGTACTTTTCCGGAGTGCAATGTACCACTTCCATATAAGTTATGAACTGCAGCGAGGACCTTCTCATCTCTGCAGGGGATTGGCTCTGCTTGAACCACTTTCATGACGTCAGAGTGAGAAAACACGTCACAGTGAGAATCGTAGACCAATAAGAAAATTAGGCTGCAATACCATAGTTCAACCCATGGATTAGTGAAAACACGTTTTTAGACCAAATATTGCCGATTTTAACAAAGAAGCACAAAAACATGAAAATTAACACAGACATAGTGCTATACAACATTTTAGACACATTCTAGGGAGTTTATCAGCTAAAAAAAGTTAATTTTGAAGTAAGTTACACTTTAATATATCATTTTTCATTTACCCTTTATTTATCCAGGTACTGTAGTCTCATTGAGCCACGAGAACTCATTTTCAAGAGAGACCAGTTTAGGGAGCAGATGATGGGGCTTAAGGGCCTTGCTCAGGGGCCCAGAGTGGGGCAAATGAGGGTGTGGGTGTTTCACCTTTTTCCACCCACATTTTTTGATGTTGTCGGTGCCAGGGCTTGATCCAGCGATCTTCCGATCACGTCTCTAACCGCTGCTCCACCACTCCCCAAAATATACTTGTTCAGTAAGTTGGCACAATATAACTGAGCTTAGCTGACTTATGAAAAGTGATGTGTCATGTTAAATAAAGCAGTCTTTATTTCAAGCTTTGTAAATCTTGGTATTGTTGTACGACTGTTCCAACAAGAGAAACAAAACTCTAATTGTAAACAAACGCAGTGTAAAATCAGTGTATTGAGGTATTCAGTTGACCTTGTTTTGTAGTACATAACCTTCTTGAACCCAGACCTGACCAAACGAGCCAAGATCAAAACACTACAAGCTTGTAGACTAGGCCTAATGGGTGCATCACTTCATTCATTGTTCTTTTTACCCTGATGCTCTCAAAAGGCTGTAACACGGTACAAAGTACATCTGAGTTAATAAGACTGCATGACCTTTTCCCATTGCCCTAGAGTCCAGTCTACTCTCTGGTAATTTTAAGACTCTTCTCTTTATTAGCCTCACTGGGAAGTGGTTTCCTAAAGCTACTAATAGTTCAATCCCCGTATCCCTTGCATTGCTCATATTTTACGTACTTTTAAAAATTCTTCTGTTTTGTTTATTAGATTCCAGAAAAGTTTAAAGCAATCTCTTCATTATTTTTATTTGTTGACCATGTTTTTATCTTAAAGTTTATGTCTCTTCACTGCCATTTGAGGTTTTAATAATAGATAGGACTGGCTTGTTGTTACCGTTTAGTAACTTCAGTGGTCTGCTCAGTTATTTTGTTTGCATGATGCAGATTAGCAATTTATCAGTCACTTTTTTGTTGTTCACTAGTATATGTATTTTTGCATGTAAAAAGTCACGTACTGTTTCAGTTAAAG
>JBBPBX010012845.1:5590-15932 GCA_038048925.1 Garcialebias charrua | reverse complement strand
CAGTCCATCACAGAGACACCTGGACAGGTCTCCAGTCCATCACAGAGACACCTGGACAGGTCTCCAGTCCATCACAGAGACACCTGGACAGGTCTCCAGTCCATCACAGAGACACCTGGACAGGTCTCCAGTCCATCACAGAGACACCTGGACAGGTCTCCAGTCCATCACAGAGACACCTGGACAGGTCTCCAGTCCATCACAGAGACACCTGGACAGGTCTCCAGTCCATCACAGAGACACCTGGACAGGTCTCCAGTCCATCACAGAGACACCTGGACAGGTCTCCAGTCCATCACAGAGACACCTGGACAGGTCTCCAGTCCATCACAGGGACACCTGGACAGGTCTCCAGTCAAGACATCTCAGCTGCATTTTTTTGACCAAACAGGATGGTTTAAATCAAACGGATTCATAAAGATGCATCTAAAATTGTTTTTGTTTTAAATAAATGTAAATTTACAACAAAATAAAAAAATCTTGATGGATAAAAATACACAAATAAAAACTAGTTAAAAATATACAAGCATTAATTTTGGCACCATATGCAGATTCTATAAGATTTCATCGAAAACAAACCTTTAACAATTTTAATAAAATGTGAACAAGTCAAAAGGATGATGGTTTACTTTTTTTTCCTAAACATGTCACCATAAAACATTTTTTAGTTTGTAACCTTTGATGGAGATGTTCAATATTTATCATCTAAAACTAATTACTCTGACCCAATAATTATAACCCAGCTCACTTATATCAAATATTCTCTGTTCCCTTTAAACACTTATATTTGATAGTACAAACATGTTGTTTGCTTTTCTCCTTGATACAGAAAAGACAGTCTTCTAGCCTTGACAATGTTTGGATTAGATGTTCTTGTTTGATCAGAACCATGACTTGTTTGTTTTATCTGTAAGACGTCAGAGCTTGTCAAACTCCACCTGCTTCTTGTTTAAATAGCTTGTCATGTCCAGTACAATTCGGAATTGTGCTGAACAATGTATTTGAGACCAAACTAAGTTTCAAAAGACATTAAAAAGCCTTCCCCTTTGCAAAGTTGTTTGTCTGATTTAACACTGTTCTCTTGTTTATCTTGTGTGGTTTTTATTAAGGTAACAGGGGTTTAAAATCCCCATCATTATGGTGCCGAAAACCCTTTCTCCCCACACCTGCTCCTGATGACCTCTGAACGGAGCGCAGCTGCGAGGCACGGTAAATATGACAGAAAGTCCAGTGATTGGGTTTGTCTCTGGCCAGCTTCCTCTGTCCATTTGGTGCGGTCAGGGTCGGGTTGGCGGAGATTTCCAGACATCCACACAGGTCAGCAAGAACGTGAGTGTTGATATGTGTTTGTTGATATGTTGTTTTTAAAACAATTTGATTACAGTAACAGGAACTAGTTCACCCTGAGCCGATGACTTGAAATTTTGAATGAGGTGTCTGCTTTTCGATAACTAGGCGAATTTTGCGCACACGCTAGTTGGCAGAACCAAGATTTCTGTGATTTATAAGCGAGGGCGGCCAAAAATACGCCGAGACCAGAAATGTGAGGCTGGCAGCCAGACCTTAAATTGGACATTTAGTGTGTCCGGCCAGGCAAGAAGAGAAATTAAGACAAGAACGTTTATATTTGATCCCACTGTGTTGGGGAATTTTAGGCCCATCTCTAAGCTTCCCCTCCTGTCAAAAATCTTGGAAAAAATTGTTTATGCTCAGTTAAAATCCTTCTTGGATGCACATAACATCATGGATGTGTTCCAGTCTGGATTTAAAACTCTCCATAGCACAGAGTCAGCTTTGTTGAGAGTTTTTAATGACATCCTCCTGGCATGTGACTCGGGCGATCATGTGATCCTTGTGTTGCTGGATTTAACTGCTGCGTTCGACACAGTGGACCACAGCATTTTAGCTCCAATCTCCTTGTCAGCAGATGTCCACGGGATCACCACCAAACAGACTTCCAGGAGTCTTTGCTATTTTTGCCCTAACCCTCTGTAACCTTCCAACGGGTGATGTTTTATCAGTACAGAACAAAAGAATCACCCTCTGTTAAAATAATTTGATGGCAAATAAGTTAATACAATTCTATTGTTCTTACAGAGTAAAAATTCACCAGCTCATAATTTTAGATTCAAATAATCATTGAAGACATTGCTCCAAAGCTACTTGATATGAAAGACTTACCTGTACATAAAAATGAGCATAACGTCTTCAATACCACGCTAATGTCAGTGAAATTTCATGTGTTGGTGTATAAATGGAATTAATTAAAGTTTTCACAATATGCAGATTTCTTCATTATTTTATGTACCGGTACGTATCTAAACTCTAGATTCTTGCTTTGTAAAGGAAATGGTTGAAATAATAAGTTTGACAAAAATGCAACAGCCATGTGCGTTATTTAAATAAACACTAATAATATTAGAATGGTCATGTTTATCATTCCTTTACGTTATAATTGAAATGTTTTATTTCAGCATGTGAATACTAAATCATTCTTAATATTTACAGCCTTCTTGAGTGCTAGTTTATTTTTTTTAATTTTTTTTTACTGAAGCACAGCACAGGTTCTAGGAAATTATGATACCAATTTGCATTTGGAGAAATCGTAATGCAGTTCATTTTGGAAGATTTTGAAGTTACTTACTGTATGTCCTCCTTATGTTTCCTTTCCAGATATTTTCTTATGCCTACTCTGAGAGGCAGAGGTGGGACCAAGTCAGTGTTTTGCAAGTCTCAAGTAAGTCTCAAGTTTTTATCCTCAAGTCCTGAGTCAAGTCTCAAGTAAAGACGGTCAAGTCGTCTCAAGTCAAGACAGGCAACAGTCAAGTCAAGTCCCAAGTTTGAAACTTGGAATTACAAGTCCTTTCGAGTCTTTTTTTTAAACAATGTTGAAATTGTATGTTAAATGTAAATAATAGACCATGTGTTCTTTTTTAAACCTGTATTTATTTCAAATCTTGATAAAACGTGCAGCTGAACACACAAAGTGTACTTTTTTTTTAAATTGCACCTCTATACAGTATTGCACAGTTCAAAAAAGGCGTTCAATACAGGATCAACTGGACTTTATTTGTTGCAGAAAACGTTTCGACTTCTGTCCAGAAGTCTTTTTGCAACAAATAAAGTCCAGTTGATCCTGTATTGAACGCCTTTTTTGATTTCATCATGTCCTGGACGACTGAGAATCTTCACCAGCATATTGCACAGTTCAGTTAAACTTAGCTGTAAGAATGGTCATACTTTAATCTATAATTTTCCAGAACATTCAGTGAAAAAGACAAAAGTAGAACTCCACGGTCAGACAAAAAGTGCTGACATTTCCAGGAACATGTGTTTGTATGGGTCCATGTGTGAGTGACACAAAACAAACAAAATAAATAAATACATGAACTGAACAATTAACAGGAATCTGCAATTTAAGATATTTCAGTTAACTATTCTGCATTTGCAAAAACCAAACTGACCAAAAGTCTGTCAAAGTCAAAGTCAAAGTCAACTTTATTGTCAGAACTGCAATATGTACAGGACATACACAGGATTGAAATTGCGTTTCTCTCAGTCCCTCGGTGCAACAGTAACCATCTAAACACTAAAACACTAAAACATTTAATAAACATAAGCATAAAATAGTAAAAGTGTAACACTGTCCTGAGTTTTTTCATAGTAGTATAAAAGTCATTCAGTCAGTCATTTGTGCACGACGAGAACGTAAAATGATGCCGACATAGCTGAAAACTGGCTCCACTGGAGCACTGCATGCAGGCACTGCCAAAACTCTGGTGCCAGAGGGAAGGAAGAGTCTGCATGTTCATTGTCCAGAACAAGAGGGCGTTCTGTCCATCAGCAATATCCAGGTAGTGACTTAGATGTAGTGCTGGACTGGTCTGCACATTCTTCTTCTGCCTCTTACTGTAAGCAGCAAACATCCTCCATCTTCACAGTCCTTTTGATCGCCATTATTGCAGGATTTGCAACATCTTCCAGGATCATTCATTCATTTATTCATTTGTATAGCACTTTACACAACCACGGTGATGGTGACCAAAGTGCTTAACAAAAAAACAGTGCAGTACTTAAAAAGACAACAGATTAAAAATCAAGAAAAACACAAGAAAAACACAAAAAATCAAAAAATCAAGAAAAGCATAACATAATACAGTAGCAAAAATTTTCTGAGAAAACATCAAACACATCTGAGAAAACCTCAAACTAACATTGGCAAAAGAGCCCTTATTACAATTTTAGACAATAAATAAATAACTAAAAACACGGGCAAAATAAATAATAAATGTCCATTTTTGTCATCTATATATGTTTCCCATACAAGACGAAATTCGTCTCTGCATTTAACCCAACCACCACCAGGTGGTGCAGTGAGCAGCCATAGAAAGCGCCCGGGGAGCTGGGGAAATAGGTGTGCACTCATAGACACCCCAAGGTGTGTAGTGGCCGGGGTTCGAACCTGGGTCCTTCGGGTCCCAAGTCGGAAGCCCTGCCACTACACCATCTAACCCTGCCACTACACCATCTTGGCCCCTATGTACACTAAATAGAATTTTTAACTTTAACTTTTTGTGTCACCTCTGTCTTCATGTCTCGACTGCACAACACATGGTGTTCCACCCACAACAGAGAAAATGCTGGATCCAAAACAACTGTTTGAGGTACACTGGATCTGAAAAGGGTGCAGTGACCCCTTCTTCTGCTCTAGTCATTCACACACTGATAAAGATAAAGATGCCTTGAGATTTTTTTCTCTCTTTTTTTTTGTTTGTTTGTTTGTTTGTTCTGACGATTTTTAAAAACCTTGTTAATTTGATTGGTTGTGCTGCAGCTCACACACACATATGTATGGAGTGTGGAAAAACAAAGGGACCAGAGCCGTATGGAGAGAGTTATGACACTCCCATAGACTTCTATAGAAAGAATGGAATGTGGAAGTCACGTCGGTCATGCAGCGGCAAATAGTTCCAAACATCAGTGGTTCCAGCATTGAACATAATTCATTCTCAGTGTTTCTGTTTTCCCATTTTTCTGTTATGTCATGCCAGTAGGTGCTCAAACTGACTGACAGCGATGAGCTGTTTGAAACTATTGAGAGCTGCATGAACCACATGATTGCGTATCGGCTACTTCAAAGAGTGTCACAACTCTCTCTATGGCGCCGAGAGGGACGGTCTGTGTCTGTTAATACGGAATGAGTGAAAACAAACACATATTATTAATGTGTTTTAAATTTAGATTTAGGGTAAAATATCAAGTCTTTTCAAGTAAACAGGTTCAAGTCCAAGTCAAGTCCCATGTTTTTGGTGTAAAAGTCAATCAAGTCACAAGTCTCTGAACATTTTTTCAAGTCAAGTCCAAAGTCTTAATATTAATGACTCGAGTCCAAGTCATGTGACTCGAGTCCGGCCACCTCTGCTGAGAGGATCTGTGTGTGTTATGTGATCCTTGTGTCTTCTGTGTCACCCCCCTCAGTGGTTCTCCCTCATGTAATTAGCCTCTGCCATCTGTTGTCCTTCCCCAGGTGTTTGTGTTTATCCTCTTGTTTGTGTGCCTATATATTCTGTGTTTCGTTATTGTTCCCCTGTCCATGGACTGTCCTGTATACGGCGTCATGTTCCTGTTTCCCTCCGTGTCTCCTCATCGTTTGTATCAGTTTTTGGTGTGGGGTTATTTCAGTTTCCAATTTCATATGTTGGTGCGTGGCTTGTCAGCCTGTATAAAACTTCTCGGTCTCACAGCTTCCTTTCATTCAGAATTGAAAAAGACTTCTGGACAGAAGTCGAAACGTTTTCTGCAACAAATAAAGTCCAGTTGATTCTGTATTGAACGCCTTTTTTGATTTTATCATGTCCTGGACGACTGAGAATCTTCACCAGCGTATCAGTTTTGCTGCCACGTCAGCCCTTTTTGTTTGTATTAATAAATAGTCTTTATTTTATTCTTGAGTTCCCAAGTTTTGTGTGCACCTGGGTCCAACCACACCACAATGACATATTCTAAACATTAAATTTAGTTCCTAACTTTTAGCCAGGATGCACTTACTACAGGCTGAAACAAGAAGAACAGTGTTCTACTGAAGCAGGTCACTAATCTAAAAGAACATATGTAAGAGCTTCTATCTTAGACAACCATTTTTATTGAATAGAAATATTTGAGTGTAACATCCCAGATAATTGTTGGAACCTCAAAAATAAAAAAAAGATATATGATGTTTTTTTTTCTTCAGCGGGGTTTGCCAACGCAAACAAACTCACATGAAAAAATTGGCAATTGTATTACACCATATGCCCTCCCTGATGCTACCTGGACTCTAACCCAGAGCCTGATGATTACAAGATAGTGGCACTTACCACCGATCCACTGTGAGCTGAACAAAGTACGAAGGGAAAAAAACATACGCATTTGATGCTTTTATTATTAGTTTTTGGTTTTAAATCCAACATGGCTGAATATTTCTGCCCTCAAGGTTTCACAATCATTTAGTCCATGAACAAATTTATTTTCAGTTGCCCTCTGCATCTTAAACCTTTCTACAGACCAGCTTCTGTGTCAAGGTTGCAGGATGTGGTGGCCAGTGGCTGGTGCTGGACTTGTTACCTTGGTAACCGAGTCAGTGGAGGAGAAGCCTGCCGACATCATGGTGTTTAATTTGATCATATTACTTTACAAGTCATGGGATTAAAGAAGTAATTTCACATGTTATTGTGAAGGGACTGAATGTCTGCAAAAACACGGCGGCATATTGAAAATTGTAAATTTTCACAGCCCAGTTTCTATTTGTAGTTCATGTCAGCGAGTTGACTTCAGCTAAGTTAGCAGAGTCAGACTAGTAATACCATTGTGAGAGCTTAATAATTAGCTGAATAGCTGTGGTTTAAAAAAAACAACAATTAAGGTTTAGATCACACTGGTCTTAGACTTAACTTAAAAAAATTAAATGTTTGCAGCTTTACAGATGCTAAAAATAACCCATCCATTCCTTTCAAATTCCTTTTCTCCTCATGTTTTCTCAAGTGGGAAAACCTTCGGTGCCAGAGCGCGGCCTCTGAGATTGAAGCTTGCTCAACTTGATACGTCCACCACCGCTCCCACCCCCCTTCGTCTCACTGTATGCCAATTTTCTTGACAACTGAAGCCGAATGCAGACAGAAAGAGAGGAAATGTGGGTTTCAGGCTGATGCAAAAGCATGACAGACCAGCTTTCGCCTTTATGACTGCGGTGCTCACTGTTTAAACAGCACCTTCCACTCCTGTATTCCTCCTACCCTCCGGACTTACCAGAACAGGGTTTATCATCTGTGATAAAGTACCCACGGTCTGGGAGGAATCAGTGCCGGATGTTTACAGCATTAGGTCAGCGTGAACTAATGGAGAAACTCCTACAGACCTTGTCATTGCCAACGGGCAACAGGGTCGCAGAGACTAAACCGTATTACCTCTTCCTGCCCTTCCTTGGCTCATCTTTTCTTTTGAAACACTCAAGCATGCAGGGAGAGTCACAGTCAATTAGCCAAATAATTACAGTCTCCGGCATATGCAATTTATTTGAATCTCTGTATTTTACAATAAATAAGCAATTGTATATTTTGTCATCAGCTCACACATACTATTTATTTAGTAGCTGTGTGTAGGAAAATCAGACAAAATGGTTTGTAAAGATGAGTGTGTGAGTGTACATTCACATTTGTTCAGTATGACCCTCCACGCCAGCACTCTGGTGATGACTTTACACTGACTTGTTCAAAAACTCAGCAGCCAGCTCACCTGAGGCCTGCAATTAGCACCGAGCAGGTGCTGAGCTTTCTGTGCCACAACAATTCACACTCCGTGGACACACACTGTCAGCCCTGCGAGATCAGTTGCACACAGCAATAAGCCTGTCCTCGCAGTTTCTGTCCTTTGTCCTGCATTTGTGAGTACATGCAAAGTGGAAAAGCACCTTCTGCCTTTTATTTTCCATTCTGAATGCCAAGTATGAGTTTTCCTCCTGAAGCAAAGTGCACAATCAAGTGACTTTCATTCATTTCCATCCCTGGATGGAAATAGTCCTTCAGTTTCAACTGCTTCTTGGACCCCCTGCGGACAGCTGATAGACATTAGCCTATAGGTAACTCTGGCCGGTGCAACATCAATAGCCGTGGTGGCACCATTAATGAGAGACAGTAGTAGTGTGTGATGTGAATCACAGAGAGGGCTGGAGGGTTTCTGCTGTGCAAGGCGCAGCACGTTTTAATGAATATTAGGAAAGTCTGGGAAGGCCGAGACAGATGGCTCCTCTTGAGGCGTTCCCTGTTAGGAGCACCTGTCACAAGTGAAACATGTTACTTTAAATTATCACCAAGGATTTACATGCACAGAAAAGTCATTGGATGGATGGATGGATGATGGATGATGATGGATGGATGGATGGATGGATGGATGGATGGATGGATGGATGGATGGATGGATGGACGGATGGACGGACAGGCAGGCGAATGGATAGATAGATGGATGGACAGACGGGTGGGCGAATTGATGGATAGACAGGTGGGCGAACAGATGGATGGATGGATGGATGGACAGATGGATGGATGGATGGATGGATGGACAGATGGGTGGGCAAATGAATGGATTGACAGGTGGGCAAACAGATGGATGGATGGATGGATGGACGGATGGACGGACAGGCAGGCGAATGGATAGATAGATGGATGGACAGACGGGTGGGCGAATTGATGGATAGACAGGTGGGCGAACAGATGGATGGATGGATGGATGGACAGATGGATGGATGGATGGATGGATGGACAGATGGGTGGGCAAATGAATGGATTGACAGGTGGGCAAACAGATGGATGGATGGAGGGATGGATGGATGGACAGGTGGGTGAACAGATGGAGGAATGGAGGGATGGGTGGATGGATGGACAGGCAAGCGAATAGATGTATGGATGTATGGATGTATGGATAGATAGATGGATAGATAGTCAGTCTATGACACCATGCTGTAATGGGTTCAGAATGTGGTTTATCCTTGTCTTGCTGAAATAAGTAAAGCATTCCCTGAAAAAGACATGGTCTGGATGGGACAACATGTTGTTCTAAATCCTGTATTTACTTTTCTACAATGATTGTGCCATTCCAGATGCGTAATCATCCCACGCAATGGCCACTAATGTACCCACATGTCATCAGAGAGACAGGATTTTCAACGGCAGGCCAAATGGTCCCTCTCCTCTTTAGTGGCATGGTGTCCATGGTTTCCCAAAAAAGATTCTACATTTTGATTTGTCTCACCACAGAACAGTTATTACTTTGCTTCAGTCTGTTTTAAACTATAGCTTTGGCCCAGAGAAGACATTGATGTTACTAGATGGCATTCAAGTATAGCTTCTTCTACTGATGCCTGTTGGTCTAGCTTGATGATGCTTCTTGAGGTGTTCTCTATTTACAGCAGCATGTTCCCATACTATTACGAAATTAGTTCTCTGCATTTAACCCATTACATGTGAGATACTCCCAGGTGGAAAGGTGGGCAGCTATGTACCGTATTTTCCGGTGTATAGGTCACACCTTTGTATGGTTTTTTTCAAGGCCTGCGACCTATACACCGGTGTGACCTATATATGGCTTGTTATCACTTTCGGTGAAACTAATTTTTAAATCCAGCTCATTTCACAATTATGTTCATTTATTAAGGAAAAGTTCAGCTCAGACACATATTTGCTATAATTTTTATCAAACAAATAATTGTTTTTAAGTGTTAATCTTCTTAAAAGCCTTGCTGTGCGCTCCTGTGGCAGACATTTGCAGCAGAGCTAAACGTAGGTGCCTATACACCGGTGCGACCTATCTAGGGATTTTTCCAATCTATTGGTGATAATTGGACAATGTGACCTATACACCAGAAAATACGGTAAGTGCACAGTTAGGGACTGGGTGTCTTGCTCAAGAACACCACGACTTGTTTGCATGGCGGGAAGTTGAGCCTGTGACTTTCTGATCCCAAGTCAGCTGCCCTACCTCTACACCATCTCGGTCCCTAATCGTTGCCCTATCACAACTTTTTGGGGGATGTGTTGCTGCCATAAAATTTAAATTGATTTCTTCTCTAAAATGGTACAATTCCTTAGTATAAACATTGGAATTGTTTACTGTGTTTCTTTGTGAATAGAATGGGGGCAGCTATGGCTGAGTGGTTAGAGCAGTCGTCCTATAATGTAAAGGCCGAGATACACTCGAGCGTCCTCACGATACGCCTATACGCAGCGTACGTACGTCAAGGCAAAAGCGTAGCCCCGCGTAGCCCCTCAGGGCACATACGCGCAAAGCTTTTTTTTTACGTCCGCGTGCGCAA